>JAODAG010266482.1:0-11326 GCA_027574785.1 Orphnurgus asper | reverse complement strand
ATGTGTGGCGTTACCAGATGCAGAAGGTTTCACATTACGATGTGTGGCGTTACCAGATGCAGAAGGTTTCACATTACCATGTGTGGCGTTACCAGATGCAGAAGGTTTCACATTATGATGTGTGGCGTTACCAGATGCAGAAGGTTTCACATTATGATGTGTGGTGTTCCCAGGAGTCATCACATCAAATATGGTATGTGATGCACCAGATGCAGGAGCGTTCACAGCAAATCTATAGAACGAAATAACCACAACCAGAAACCCTATCGTTTCCCCCATCAAAGTAAATAATTACCACCAGAAACCCTTATCATTTCCCCCATCAAAATAATTTACCAGAAACACTGACATTTCCCTCATTGAAATAAATAAATAAGAACTGTGGAATCCCTATCGTTTTCTCCTTGAAAGTGGAAATGTTTTCCAATTGTAGTATTTTTAAAAATGTTCACCAAGCAACAGGCAAGATATGATATTATATGAATATTTTATATGTATATACATACTCAGCATGTGGTGTAAATATGATGTATCATTGTTACTGTGTCTTACTTAAAATTAACATAAAAAAGAAGCTTCCTTTATTTGTTTGTAGTGCAATAGCTTTCTTTTTAATAAAAACAAATGTGTTTTTTTTTTGTATTATTTAGTTTACGATTCTTTATCGAGGAATGCAACTTCCGTCCGTTGCTACAAGTAGCCTTAAAAACACAGTTTTGATAGTCACACCATGAAGGTATCGTTTTTAACGTCACAGTTACCGTTGACGCGCAGCTCGGACAATTTGTAACTAAGATTGCAATAAAAATTACAATGCAAATTGTAAAAAAAAAAAGAATCAAACTTCTCATGTACCCTCTAAGATATAAGTCACGAGTAGGATTAGAATATTTTCATATAGAACGAGATTTTATATTTTAAAGTTAAAGGAAGATTTTTAGCTAAAGAGTTTTATCGACCGCATGGATCGTAATATAGTGTTTATTTATTATACCCTATACCGTCTATGGTGGCAAGATGTCCACCGGGGACGTGATCAACTTCATAGGGCGGAGGGAGTTATTGCCTTAGTCCAGTCACTGCGTGCAAATTAAGGGGCAACGTAAGATCACCATCTGACCCTGGGTTTCGCACCGACCCTCTCCCCCTTACTGTTAAAGGCAGTTGCTGTATCAGCTTGAAGAGGTTAAGGGTCGTACGCATTGCGTGGTTTTCAAGTTTTAGTTGTGGTACTAGTATGCACTCGCACTTGTAATTGCTACTTTACATCGCACAGATCACCTACGTTGGTCTTTGCTGTGAGAGAGGGATTTATAATGTCTGCCTTTTCAGTGACAGGATGCTGACAATAATATGGTATCTGATATTAGATGCTTATGTATGGTGCTAAGGCTGTAGTATTTTTTAGTATTAATAAGGAGTAGATTGTAGATAATACGGCTTAAATCACTACTATGCTATGCAAGTCATGATGCATTTTTACACCTGTTGAGTTTTTTTTTTTTAAAAGCAGCCAACTGCTTGGAAAATAGATTTTGCTTCTCGAGCAATTCCTTTACCACCGTTTTGTTTTCTTTCGTTCTACCGAACATTTTTAAGTGAGGATAACTTTGCTATATAGTAGTCTCATAAAAAGCAGAATCGCTTTCTGGTTCCTTACCCCGAAGACATAGGAACCTACGTTAGCATGAGTTGGCATGTGTATGTACATGTGTGTGTGTACACTACATTAGGAGTGGGGACCCAAGGAAACCTAAGTCCTCGGTTAGTCCATTCGAAAGGAAGTCTTCAGTAGATTGCCATTGTTGATTGTATGGATATTGATTGTATGGAGTCCTATATGAATGATTATGCACATATCTACAACAACTTGTATCCACAATAACTCCAGTTTGGCATGCATCCCTGTCAAACTTGGCTTATACGTTATCGGTCATGGTCGGTGGGTGGTTTCTATTGCTTTTATAGTTTATGTTGATCATAGACCACACCGGTCTTACTTAACGAGCCTTCTCTTTTTCGACCAAAGAAATTCCTTGGCCTTTTTAAGTAAACGTATTGTCGCCCGTATAGGCATATGTTGGCGACCGATTAGCTTGAAAGCAGGATGTAATGTGAGTCGGTAATTACGGCCGGGCATGCATCGTCCACCATTTTGTCTGTCCACTATAATAATCACACATCATGGTTTACTCAGTCATCATAATCAAAGGCGGTGGTATTTGACTAAAGGTCACTACCACCAACCAGTTAGAGTAAATATGTGATCTGGATGTTGCCATGGCAACTAATAACATCCACTGACACAAGGATGTCTGGAAGATATGGATGTCTATATACTAAACTGAACCAAAAGTTTTTTTTAGTATCCATGTGATCAAGCCATATGAAGCCCAGGGGAGAAGAGTTTGATGTCTGTCATATCTTTCATTGTAGTTATTGGATGTAATTCCATCTCACAGACAAAAACTAAGCTATATTGCCTTAATTAGGTCGTTCAAATTGTCATCAAACTTAACATCAACGTGTATCGACAAGTTTGCAACAGGGTTGCATGGTTTCATTGGTGTCGCTTTATTTACTTCGCTCAGAACAGCTGCAGTGCAGTGGTGATGAACAGACTGCCCCATAACATGTACTCTCAAATGATGACTGGTCGTAACAGATTCTCGATTATAGCGTTGTGAATAAATTAGGGTCGATGCTTGTAGAATAGGTGTGGTAGGCTAGTACAATTTCATTACCCAAATTCTTGTGAAAGCCGTGGGATTAAGCTACCGTGGACTAGTGCACGAAACTGATACTGATAAATTGTCTTTCATATGTATGCATGAATTTGTCGAGATTTGCACCGTCATGATTGGCACTCTTGATGACGATATCGTTGTCCTAATAGTCACAGCTTGGAGTTATTTCCAGAACCTGCCGGGTTTGTCTGTTGAAGTTAAAGATTGTAATTAATTGATCCTTAAAGACATACATTTAGGAAAACTTTGGCGAAATATAACCCTCCCCCCACTTGCAGTTTTTATTGAAACTGTAAATTGAAGATAACAGAAATTTCTGTTGACAGCTCTCTCTCTCTCTCTCTCTCTGTCTCTATTGTTTTAAGACCGGTATTTTTTCCATCTGTCAGAATTGTGCAGACGGAATAAAACAAAGGTGGGGTCACCGTCTTGCTATAGTCCTCACGTCATAGTGTAACTGTAACAATTGGCCAAGTTAAATGCTTCCGTTACTTTGGTTTGACTTAAAAAATCTATTTTGGGTGTGTTTGTTATGTACGCTCGACACGGTGTAATTGATATCTCTGTCAACATTCGTCTGTGTGTACAGTCGTCGACGTTACCAGGGCCTCCGTGGGACGAGAGCACCCGGTTGCCCGGCAATCGGGCCGACTGTTATTCTGATTGATACGGTTGCTTAGTGGTGTGTTTGTAAAAAAAGTATTCACATGAATGCCGTTCACGCCGTGACGGACCGTACAATGTTAAGTCGAGTCGCGTGTTCATACTCGGATATCAGGTTCGTGCAGACTCGTTTAATAACCCTTAATGAAACAGATTCGTGTCGAATGTAATTTTCTCCTCGGAGGTTTCCATACCTACAGGAGAGCATTTTGTCCCCCAAGAATCTGGTAATAAATTAATCGTTACCCAACTTCACAGTTTCACATCTTCTGTCTTTGTCGTGCTGTCAATACACATACGTCGTCACCCACATTAATTAATTAGGGCAGCAAGGTGACTCGTGTCTGTCAGTCTGTTTGTTCATGTCAAATGATTAATTGTTTAATAGAGTAAATTTTTAGTAATTGCCTTTTTGGATCTGGGGGAATGTAGTGAAACAAGTCAATTAAGGATCATTTGTGGGTGTAATGGGACATTAATGTTTCTACATAACAATGTGCAAAAAAGGTGTTTTAGATATGATAGATGGTCATAAAAGTGCTCGTTAGGATGTTTGTTTGATAAACGACGTCATACAGCTAGCAAGGTTGGATTATAAATGAGGTCCTAGTCCTATGAGGTCCTAGTTACCCTCTTCGAGGGTTAAATTATTACCCCAGCCCCGGTGCAGCTGCCGGATGCAGAAACCGCAGGTCCAAATGCCCCCCTCCCCCCCGGGCATGTGTATCCAACGAACCCACGGTGACCCTTGTTGTTATGAGCCCGGGGGTCAGTCTAACTGCAATGTCGGAGTAACAAGGTTACGTGTTACGCGGCGATTACGTACGTGTTGTAACTAATTAATTTTGCACCCTTTTTAAGTTCTTCTCTCGTCATTGCCAAGTACGTTACTAATTACAATGATATCGTCCTCCAGGTGCATTATTCGTCTTGAAATTCAATAAATAGTATTCGTGCGATATTTAGCAAACTCTCACGTCATGACTCAAATTAATTTCAAGTCGCCATTATTGTTTTATTTTTTGTAATGGGGGTGGATGCAGAGCTAAATTTCCTTTCCTATTTATCTCATGAGGTGGATCGACACTTGTCTTTGGTGTTTGCCAGTGAGGCATACATGTGTATGGTATCAATATGCAAAAATATACTCTGGGAATTTTCATATCTATGGCTGTCGTTATTTTCCCCATCCCCTTGCCGTACAATCACTCTTGGTCTGCCAGAAACTTCTTGACATGGAGACTTTTTCTGAAATTGAGCAGATACCGCAAAAGTTAGACCCACAAAAACCCTTTTCCCTTCACTAACGTATATCAAATATGCCAGTCAAAAACCAAACATGAGATGGATGGTAATTACAGACCTCTGTAAACGATGGAAGAAAAATACAAAAATGATTTGGCATCTTTTGGTTTTCTCGGCCGGCAGGCATTTTTCTTCTTTTTGACTTTTTACTATTTGACTTGCAATTTAAACTGCTTTGATTGAGAACAGCTAACGGGGAACAATTACCAACGATCGCTCATAAACTTTTTTACTGCAATTTGTAATTATTTCGTGTCCAGCTAGATCTGGGTCAATTTCGGGATCTTTGTAAACTTTGCGCGCGTGGGCTTCTGAGTAACAGAACAATGTAGTAATCGACACAATATTATGTACCTGTACAAGGTTATTATGATGCTTGTGAAGTCATATTTCCCCACATTTTTGCTATATTTTTATATAATTATATTTCTGGATAGTGCTTTCTGTAAGTCTTAAGGCTAATTCTCTTAAACCGTGGAAACTGCGATCGACATGCCACATATATATATGCACCGAAGATAGTACAATGCTACAAACTTTATTACTTAATGCAGGAAATATAAGGAAACTGAATGGAACATAATTAACTATAATAATACTAATCTACTCTTTCTCAGGTCACATGACCAATTTACTGAGGACGATGACGGTATATTATGTGGGGTACCCGGCAGTAACTATGCATCCCAAAAAATGGTCTTTGACGATCTGGGGCAAGGTGTCCTGAATAATGCTTTCGAAGGTATGTGTGTCCGTCTGAGCTTACAGTCTCGGAAAAATAAGGCATTGGTTACGACGGAGGTGTCAGGGAATGTATTTGTATTGATATATTTTATATTTCAGTTTGTCATATTTTGTATTCTGTATTTCAAAAGAATTTTCGAATCTGCAGACTATATATATATGTATAACTGTCCAACTTCTAATTCTGTCCGAATCATAAAACTTAACAGTTAATTGAGCTGGTAAACACAAAATTTATATAAACACAAAGCTATCATATATATGTCATGAACTGGACTTTTCCAGTTTATACTGCAGAGAAAAAAAAAAATTGTCACTGCCTGATCAATCAGTTGCCCTGGCACAGACTGGCTGCCAACTACGTTTTTTTATGAGTTGCGACAGTTTCTGGGAGGTCATACGTCCCTTGACATTTCCTTGAGCATTTCCATGACTGTACGAATCCAGAAATCCACCAGTAAACCGACCCATTTACCCTTCACAAGGATAAACCTAACTAATGTTTGCCCAAAAGTTTGCATATTACCCTAACAGTTTTCGTCAGAATTAATTACTCTTTTTGCCAACTTTGTAAGGAAAAAAAATCTGGGGAGTCCAACACGAGGCTGTATCTATAGTGATGAAAGTTTCTTTATAACTGAGCAATGATTTTGTTTAACGGCACATGTTCAAATTTCCAGACACAGAAATGTTTCATTCAAATTTATTCACTCTGCAGGGTTCAATTGTTCTCTGTTTGCATACGGACAGACCGGTGCCGGTAAATCCTACTCCATGGTAGGGTATGGTAAGAACGTGTAAGTGCAATACTTTTTTTCTCTTTTTCTTCTAGCGCTGCGTTGCATTCAAGGAATCTCGTAAGCCAGACCGAAGCATTTAATATTGCATCTCGATATCGACTTGAGATGGGTTTTTTTTTTTTTTTTTGTCTTCGGTATAGCCAAATCATTCTGTCGTATAATTTTGTTGGGATGTAATCAAAACCTCCATTGTTTAGCGGGCATGAATAGCATATATGTTACATCAGCAAGAGAGGAAGCTAGATGTTTAAAGATGGGGAGTATTTTCACTAAAGTATATGGCAGCACATCCAGATGCGTCATCATCATTGCACATGATCGGTGGTGTGATCAGCGGCCATTTTAATTTTAATTTATTTGAGTTTAGTTTAGTTTATTGTAACATCATCATTGGCGATAAAGGTGTGAGGGTGGTTCTAAATTTGTAACTTCTTTTTCCTTTGAAGTTCTTTCTTTACGTGTATTTATTTGTTACATTGTTTTGTTTATTTTTTCTGTTTCTCTTTTCTTTGTAATTTTTAATACCAATATTTTATTCTCTGAGGGTATAATTCATAAATGAATGATTGACGTCCATTCTATAGGGGTATCGCAATTTCAAGGAACGGCAAATCAACAAATGAATTGATAAATGGCCCACATTGATACACACCATATATAGTTTTCTTGGAGTATCAGAGGTCAGTTTTGACCAAAGCTAATCTAAGTTCCATCGCTGATATTTGTATTTGAAATAGACAACACCATTCAATCTTTCAGCATTCAGAATTATAGTACTGTAATTCTATGCCATAAATACGGTAACTGTTCGATCTTTCCTACGCTTGCCCTTGCAGAGGTATCGTACCCATCACTTGCGACGTTCTGTTCCAGACCATGGAGAAAGGAGACAGCAGTATCGTGAGTATTAGGAAAAATTTAGCCAAATAAATCGTCGTCGTCCTGTTTATTTCGTGGAAGTCGCGCGGCCGCACGCGACGAACGAACGAAGTTAAACAAAGGAGTGTAATTTTAAATAAATCCAAATTCAACTGTCATTGTCATGACTGAAGTAATTTCAAGTCACGGTAAGTTGTTGTTGTTGTGCTAGTTTCCTTCTCCAAGTCATCTCAAGAGGTGGATCGACACTATATAAAACCTAGCTCCGAAAGGTTTGACTTAAATTGTAACCATTCTATCCATTTCTTTCAACTACTAAGTTGTCGTTATATGGCTCATCGGAACACACGCATTATTTTCCTGGAGGATGAACTAGATAGTTGGGCATCTCTCCCGTCGTTTCTGACGGCGATCTGTGGCCTGTCAAGCGATCAGCTTTTCCTTTCCCCGCGACAGAAATACGAAGTGAGCTTCTCCATGTTGGAAATCTACAACGAGCAAGTCCGTGACCTGCTGCAGAAGAGCAACCCCAAGGGAGGGCTCCCCGTCCGACAGAACCCCAAGCTGGGGCTCTTCTACTGCCAGGGTTTGAAGAACGTCCCCGTGGGGAGTTACAAGGAGATAGAAGGCAAGATCGACGAGGGTAAGTACATGAATTAGATGGATTTCCCCCGGGGGTACCACGCACGCCGCGGCGAAACACGCTCTGAGCTCGTCGTTTACCGTCGTTTACCGAGGATGCAGTACACAGAGTCCATGACATCGTTGGTATACCCATCTCTACTAACGCCGCTCATCTTCCTTCCGCGTGCGTCAGTCAGGGGGTGTTTGACCTTCCTCGGCATCGCTTTTGTGAATCCTTCCGGGGGGGGGGGGTTTCGTTTAATTTTCCGACGATTCCAGCGATCGCCAGGCTGCTGCGATAAAACGTGCATGCACTGCGGAAGGCGGCGTCTCGCGGGTTTCTTATTTTTGTATCCCCCTTCTCTCTTTCTATCGTTACGGTTCCTCAGGTACGGCCAACAGAACGGTGGCCGCGACTCAGATGAACGCCACCAGCAGCCGGGCCCACACCGTGGTCACCATCATCTTCAACCAGATCAGCAAGAATGAGATTGGGCAGGAAACCAAGAAGACAAGCGTCATTAACCTAGTAGATTTAGCCGGTAAGGTTATATAATACTCACTGGGTGGGGGGAGGGGGACGTTGAATGCACCTCTTCGGCATAAAATCCTCGATTATAAATAGGTATGATCCGAATGTCACAAGCGGCACTTCAAAATACCACTCACGATGAACATTAATACTTCTGGAACACACATCACTGTCCAGCTTTTAAGTGTGAAATCTTAACGGTTATTTTTCATTTCTTTTAAATTGGCAGGTAGTGAAAGGGCCGACAGTACCGGTGCTACCGGAGATCGGCTCAAAGAGGGCGCTAACATCAACAAATCTCTGTCTTCCTTGGGAAATGTCATATCTGTAAGGAGTCATACATATTTACACACACACACACACATAAATATATATATACATATATGTATATATATACATATATGTATATATATATATATATATACATATATATATAGTTAATTAAATTTATTAATATTCTTTCTACATCATTCCATTCCCATTAGCTATTGTTTTTGTCGCACTTTCTGCCACTGAAATTTGCTAATTAACTCTGTTGCACACGTCGTCGGTCAATCTCGTCCCACGCACCTTCATATACAAAAATGAAGTAAATTAATATAATTAGTGAATTTTTCATTGATTGTTATTAGGTATAATTTTTTTCCTGGGGGGTGGGTCTTTTCTTCTTTGTTTCTGTTCAGGGGGAACTCTACTGTGTCCTCTGCTAAAACTGTATTAATTATTAATAATTAGAACTTTTATTAGAATTTTGTTTGGAGGTGGGTCGTGTACTTTTTCTTTCTTTGTTTTTCCATCTGGGGAACTACTGTGTCCTCTGTTTAAACCTGTATTGATGTCGTAAATGTATATATATATTTTTGGGGTTATCGTGTAACGTGTGTGTTTCTGATTCACTTACCAAAGGCTTTGGCAGATTTATCGATGGGAAAGAAGAAAGTGTTGGTACCGTACAGAGATTCTGTCCTCACCAAGCTACTGCAAAATGCCTTGGGTGGTAACAGGTAGATGCAAATCAATTTGTCTGGCGATGACTTAGTAATCCTTTCCTTCCCTCCCCCCCCCTCACCCTACCACTCCAATTCTCGCATCAAACTTGTAGTTACTTCCAAAATATATTTTACACTTTTGATTAATCAAATATCCTCGTTTGCCTTGAAAGGCCGGGTGCTAGTTTTCATTTATGTTTATTTTTAAATGTAATTTTTTTAATTTTAAGTCTTAAATCAAACTTCTTTGGTCTTGAGAACATTTGCTGCACTAATGTTCAATGTTTCTGAATCGTAGCTTTTCTAAATATAGCTTGCTGCAAGAAATGATAATGATAATGATTGTTTAGAATAAGGTCCGGCGTGACCTCTCAATCGAAAGAGAAAATCGCCACCGGTCCATCCTTCTCAACTGTGGAAAACGTTAAAATACTTTTCATCATGATATCGTATTTCTCTGCGACTAAAATGCTTCTTTGGAAGTGATGAAGCCCACGTACCACAATCCACAATGTGGGGTGCAGGGGTATAAACGTATAAACGACGACGATCGGGGATAATTCGCAGAGGGAGATTTTTTTCTTCTTCCGTCGATCACACGCAACAGCAAGACCATCATGATCGCCGCACTCTCCCCCGCTGACATCAACCACGACGAGACCCTGGGCACCCTCCGGTACGCCGACCGGGCGAAGAAGATCAAGAACAAGGCCGTGGTCAACGAGAATCCGGTCGAGAAGCTCATCCGCGAACTCCGGGAGGAGAACGAGAAACTGAAGAATGCCCTCTCCGGGGGGACCCTCCCCTCCCCTGAGGCATCGACGGGCATGACCACCGAAGGTGAAGGACGTCCCCCCCCCCCCCGTATTTTCTTTTTGGGCGCCGTAGGTCCGTGCAGATGGAAGCGTGTGGTCAATCTTGGGTGGCGCGTTGTGCCAAGGGTCGGGTGCGGGTGTATGTGCGGGTGTGTGTGTGCGGGTGTGTGTATGTTGTGCGTATGTGTTGGTCGTATGTATATACGCCCCCACATCTACGCGTAGACATAGTGACAGACATCGATGCGGTAACTCGCACAAAGTTTAGCCGTCTGCCATTTTCACGGATATTGCCACTTCTTAAATTCTCGTTGCTTACGTCTATTCTATATACATTCAGGCGATAAATTCGATCCAATTGTCTTAAATTTTCGCTGAGACCTCTGAAGACCCAAAGGTGGTTCCTCCCCAAGTAAACGAGACCGGTCTCAAATAATATTCGAGACAGATTTCGAATTATGGGTTTTATTACGACCCCCATCAGAATGCAGGAAAACGATGACGGTTTGCTATTTGTATTTGTAAGACCAGCCTATATTTTAAGTCTTTATGACGTTGCTATAATTTGTTTGATTCTTAATCATTATTTTTTCAAAATATCTCGCAGAATTGGACAAAATGAAGAAGGATCTGGAAGAAGAGATCCGGGCCCAACTGCTGGCGAACCAAGAGGCTATGAGTGATATGGATTGGGACTCAAAAGTAAGCCCAGGCTCATAACTCAACTCCGGGGACAACACCATCTCTGTCCAACTTCAAGTCGCCAAACTGTTGCGACAGTTAATTGGGCTGTAAACGGAATTACTTACACCGAGCTATCAAAATATAAAAAACTCATCACACTGCTGTTATACTGCATTTGGTACCGTTGTATGACAACTTATGCAAACGTAACATTTTTATATCCTTCCAACTCACATAGTTGCAGCAAACGTAACGTTTTTTATATCCCTCCCACTCAACACAGTTGCAGCAAACGTAACATTTTTTATATCCCTCCCACTCAACATAGTTGCAGCAAACGTAACGTTTTTTATATCCCTCCCACTCAACACAGTTGCAGCAAACGTAACATTTTTTTATATCCCTCCCACTCAACACAGTTGCAGCAAACGTAACGTTTTTTTTATATCCCTCCCCCTCAACACAGCTGCAGCAAACGTAACGTTTTTTTTATATCCCTCCCCCTCAACACAGTTGCAACAAACGTAACGTTTTTTTATATCCC
>JAODAG010266371.1:0-12929 GCA_027574785.1 Orphnurgus asper | reverse complement strand
ACTAGTACTAGTGTAGTATTACAATATTATTATTACAGTGTAACCTAACGGGAGTAACGCTAAGTTTTCGCTATCGCAGCGATTAGACCCGTCTGTCTAAACGTTTTCTTTCTACTCAATACCACTGTTAACTTGCCAGTGATGATTTCCAACCTCGGTACTTAGCGTCGAGTTATTATAACAAGGCTTCTTTAACGATGGCATCCAAAGGTAAAAAATTCTACAGTAATCAGGCCCAACTTAGGTTAGGGTGAGGCATAGCTAGTGTAGTAGTACTATACTAAGTAATACTACTACTGTACTGTTACTACTACTACAGTAGTACTAGTACTACTAGTAGTACTATTAATACATAGTATTACTAGTAGTAGTAGTACTACGGTATTACTAGTAGTACTACTACTATTGTATATAATAACTTAAGCCGAGTCGAAATTAGGCCTAACAATAACATTCAACTGTACAGTGTAAGTTGTACATAGTATTAGTAGTAACACAACAGTAACCAGTGTAAGTTGTAACCAGGCTACAGTACATATTAGTAGTAACACAATGTTCCTACTTGTTGAGTGTTACTGTGACGGTGCAGTAATACTACAGTAACATTAAAAAACTTAGAATTAGTTATAGTAATTAATACTATAGTAGTACTTAGTATAGCCAAGGTTAGAAGAAGTTCGACTAAGTAATCTTGCCTAGGCTAGCCAATTTGGTCGATCAGCATTGCCTGACTCGCAGTATCAAAACTTATATCAGCAATCTATTCACAAATGATAACAATTTGGTTTATTCAAATATCGGGGAAAGCTTTGAATTTATTGGGTTAAGTTCACCGCATTAGCAGTTGCACGATGGTCAGCGAAGTTACGGCCTTTAACGGTGCAGCAAGTACGGCCACAAACAACATGTTTCTGATGTACGCTCACTAATGTTGTGCAAGGAAAAATGCAAAAATACTGGAGCACAAATGTGTACTTTTCTCTGTAATCTAACTTATGGAGACAATTTGTTTACATATTTTTTAATATTGATTGATACTTCGAAATCGGCAAAGTACTTACTTATTACAGCATATAAAGCATTATTTATTGGCTACCATAGCCGTTCATGCTCCCTCATAGTATGCATGTATCACATTCATCATCATTACTATAGTTTAATCTTCATTTTCTTCTTCCAGAAATGTCCTCTTGGATCAATTTTTTTACTACGGCTGGCATCCCAGCAGGGCCAGCTTTGAGCTATGCTACCCTTTTTGTGGATAACAGAATGCAAATCAACATGCTGATGGATTTGAACAAAGAGTATTTGAAGGATATGGGTGTAACTGTCATGGGTGACATCATCGCTATTCTTAAGTATGCCAAGACAGCTCATGCAGAGGTAAGAATTGCAAGTGTTGCTTGTCTGTTTCTCCCCCCCCCCCTCAAAAAAAAAATGGAAGAAAAAAAATCCCTTTACACCAAAAAGCATTTGATGACATCTTTGAACTCAAGAAACAAAAGCTTTGTTGTATTAGAGTCACTTGAACTTCAGCGCAGGATCTGAGAAGTGGTTGAGAAAGAATTTGGCAATGAAAGGTAGATTTTTGGCATACAATGCTTCATGATTGCATTGTTTAACTTTTTTTTAAGGTGTTTGGCTACATGTGCCATTCGATGATATGCAAGACATCTTTTGCAGGAGAAAGTGCTGGATTTTTTATTTCATTATAGCAATCCTTCTGCAGGTGTTTCCATCCCACTAGCCTTGTTTCTTTGGAAGCCCCTCTAGCGTTATGCTCCATTTTCATTTAAATTGTTTTCTTCCGTTTGTATTTTGTGTAAAACAATTACACAAACTTTGAGATATTGATAGAAATACATAGTTTACAGTACCTAAAGACTAAGCGTGATACAGATCATGTGATGAATGCGGAACTTTTTTGTAAAAAATAGCGATTTTGGGGGTTATCCTGTCTTTGAATGTCGTTATGAACTTTGACCTGATGAATTTGTATTAGCTTTATATGACAGCTCGCTCCCTTCTTGTACTAGTTAGTACTACTTAACACACATGACCATAAAAACGAGGCCTGTGCAGAGTTGAAAGAATTTGTGCTTATAAATACTCGTGCTTATTTGTACTTATAATATGCGACATATCTAAGAAATTTATAAAATATTTAGTATAGGCTGATTTTGAAATGGAAAGTTCCAATATCGGTTGGAGACCCCCAAAAAAGGTCAAATTTTTTCAATGCCGATATTCAACCGATAACGCCAATATCGGCCGATGCCCGGTATTTGAAAACCAATTATCTGCCCAACACTAGTCACCATTAGTTATATAGAGGGGTGTGCTCAGCGTGTGGTTTTGTTGCATTTTTTTCCCCCGCATCTTAGTGGTGCCTCGCACTCGATTCATGTCGACATTAACGTTCGTTCTCCGCAGTATGAGCGAGACAGACCAGCCTTGAATACCTCGGCCATGAAACCCAACGCAAAAGTCGAACTCAAGAGGCACAGGACCGGTGAGTTTGGCCGGATGGATTACCTCAGGGCCGGAAACACATGGAGGCCATTTAACTGCCTTGGGGTTTTTTTCTTCCTTCAATTGGCTTTTGGCCGGGGACGAACGAGTTTGTCAGCAGCGAAAGCTCGTTCGAGGCGGAAGTTCCCAGCTGTCTGTATCACGAGAGCTAAAAGTCTTGGCTCTCGGGCCAGGCTCTTTCGTGGCTTACGACGGTTATGTTTTTTTTTGGTGTATGGTGTAAGGTTAACTTCTTGGTTTGCAAGTACCATTTCAGATTTAAGCAGCAATTGATGTATTGGGGTATAGGCTTTTATGACCCATTTGTTTCAGGTATTAAATTTTTGTCTTCAAATTGTAGTAACTTACATGATGTTTGCCTAGCATAGGTCTGGTAGGCTTGATAGAACCACGTTTGTACATAAATATATGGACTGCCTTTTGCCGTTTAAGCTGTACAGGATGTATCTGATATTCAGCATTTCTATTGTTTGACCAGGGAGTTGTTACTACTCCCTAGCCTAACTTAGCCTAGCTAGGCTAAGCATGAACTACTGCATGAACTACTAGGCATGAACTACTGCAACATTACAGCCACTCCCCACTTAGCAGGTGAGAAACGTAACCCCACCGTAACATCAATCGGGCTCGGCATGCTGCTCCTCAGCAAGCATGGCATAACCTGCCTGGTTACGATGTCGTATGCCATCATGAAAAACCCCTCGTCGCACATGTACAGTACAGCGTATGTGTGTGTATACAAACAAATGTGACGCTTGAGCTTGTAATCACGATATACACTTCGAGTATGGCGTGATGGATTTGATGTCAGTTGTTGGTCATGGTCAGTAGGTGATCCGTGTTTGTGGGTGTAGCTAGCCAGGCGCATTTGGTAAAAATATCTCAATCGACATATACATATCTCTCTGATTTTGTTCAAACGAACACGTATGAAGGTTAATTAATATTCATGAAAGGGAGGAGCAAAGAAGAAATGTAGCAGAAGTTGCTTTGTTTTTGTTGCAAATGTAGCCATAGTAGTCCAGAGTGACAGCTCAGTGAGACAAACATTTCACATATATATATATTTTGCATCTTTTGTATAATTGCAAAATCTTCAGCCTAAATGTTGGGTTAGTTATCGACCAATGGTTCACGGGCCAGCATGAAAAATTGACAGATGGTGATCCACATTTCGGCAATTATGAATTTTTCAATGTTAAAGCAGTATGTAGAGTATTACTGTATACAGAGAGAGAGTAGCTGGTTTCTTTGAAGTGGGTTTGCTTTAGTGACACGGTACAGTATGGTAATATATATACCAGAGGTGAGGTACGATGTTGCCTTTGTTTGAAACAAATCATCTTGCTGCAGTGTAAGGAATGAACGAATGAATTTCAGTCGCTCGTTGATGATATTATGACTCACTTTTCAAACAAATGCAACAAGTCACAGCATTTGAGTAACAATGGTCTAGTCAGAAGAAGAAGAAAAAGTGGACAAGATTTTCATGCTATGGTCATTAGCATTGTCACTAAACTGCCGCTACGTTTGCTGCTTTAAGAAGGAAAAGTAATTCTTGAGTTACGACTGAATTAATATTCCGACAGATAATGGGAGGGTGTGACTCCCCATTTGTTCTCGTTAATGATATGCTGAAGGAGTAATGAAGGTATTATGGTTAATTAATTTCCTACTGTGTACTCTGGTCTTTGGGAACAATATCAAAGTGGGGACCCCTTCTCTTCTTGGCTGTAATTTACTGGTGGGGGTGGGGTGTTGGTGGAACTGCTGTCTATGAGAAGCATCGGAAAAGACAACGGGCGTTTGGTAGCAGCAGAGACGATCCAGATATCCAGCGAGATCATTTTAGTGCTCTTAGCTTTGTTTGGAAAGTGTGAGATATTTTGAGATATTTTTATCGAAAGGAGAAGAAGGCAAGTCTGTCGTGCATTATGAAATATCTTGTAGATAAGGGCATCTGATCATCAATGTACGATCTGCAATCTGGTTTTAGACCGTCCAATTCGTAAATCAAACCTCTATTCTGTTGGAGAATCACAATGAGTACTACAGTACAGTCTTGTAAGTTTAAAGGTTTTATCATGTTTCTTGCAACAGCTGGAAATAGAATGTTAGAACATTACATGAGGAAGGAGGGCATCATCGAGGCAGAGAAATCCCCAAAGGTCTCTGTCTCTCCTGCTATGGCTGTGAGGCTGGGAGCAGTCCCCAAAGCGGGTGAGCATATTGGTAATTTCCTAGTCATGCTTAAAAGTCATTGGAGCCGTGGTTGTGTGATGCCGCAGGTAACGGCCTTTTCGACTGCTTCGGCCGATACATGCTTCGTTAGGTCAGTCCAAATCTACCAATTGTCAGTTTGCATCAGTTCTCCATCCGAGGTGTAGTCGATGAACTGTTTGTCGATGCAGGCGCGTGTAGTATTGATACCCTAATATACAATGCAGGTTTCCTGCACGTACCTCTCCCAGCGGTCGCGGGGTTCATGTTTGACAGCTCGCATAGACTGCATGTTCATCCGGTATTATTTTGTACAAATAACCATGTTTCAACGTAACCTACGCCAATTGGCTCGTTTGATATATCCGATCTTTTGGGTCTCGATCGCATGACTTATTGAATGAAATTCTGAAATTGACTGTACGAGTCTCTCTCCCCCATCTAAAGTAGGAGTAAAAACCTCGTCTCGTCAACCCGCTGCCGAAATCGTTCCGGTGAAAAGGGCCCGCAAAGTAGATCCTTCAGAAGAGGGCCATTACGTCATCAGCATGCCCAAAGGCACGACCCCCAGAACAAAATCGCTGCTGCAGAAGCAGAAAAACGTCACAGGTTGGTCACTGAAGGGTCTTTCTCTGCAAAAACTCTTTTTTTTGGTTGTTGATAGAAAAATGTTTTACGTTTGCTGTTTGAAGCAGATCTCTGAGATTCGAATTACAGATGCAGAAAAGAGTGTCGTGGTTTAATTCCCTTGTGGTGTGTAATAGTTGTTATGGGTATTTTAATGAATGCCAAGTAGGAAAATATCATGGCATGAAAGTTTTAGTCGCTTGTTCGTGGAATTACATTCTTTACCTTTTAATTTCAAAACAAAGTAAGTCATGACATACAGTAACAATGTCTATTCTTAAAAACAAGTTGACAGATTTTAAACACTGGTTGTAGTCATAACACCAATGCCATAAGCTGGTTCCATGGTTGATAATAACTGTCAAATACTATATGCTGCTCTCTATACTGTATATATAGTAACAGCTTGTGAAACAAAAATTATTGTCATTGGAGGATATTACAAATTTGTATTTATCTGATGGTTACAAGAATCTTTCATTTTTTTTAAAGTTTTCTTGTCTTTCAAAACATATCAAACAGGGTTCATTACATTTTGAAACTCTTGCTTTTGAAGAATTAGCTGAATATTGGAGACTTGTTTATCACGGTCCAAATGTTCAAAGTTGTTAAGTTGTAACTTGGTTAAGTTGTAACATGGAATTTGTCCTACCTTGATGGAATTTGTGAATGTCTATGTCATGAAATACGACAAAATTTAATCCTGACGTTCCGTTCTGCTGGTGGATTTGTTTGTTGCTTGTCGATGCATGGTCACAGAGAAATCTTTCAGAAAAGTCCCATTAGTAATAATTGTATAACGTTGAATTCCGATTTTGGATCGTCTCCGTACACCTGTCGTGCTGATTACACCGTGTCGATCCAATACGTAGTTTAAGAAATGCTAACACATTCTGTCTTTTCCACAGGATCGAACGTGTTCGACAGGTTAGGGAAAGAAGTGAGCGGGGAAAAAACCACTCCAAAGAGATTAGGGAAACAAGCGGGCGAAGGAATAAAGACTCCAAGTGATGGAGCCTCTGGAGGTGGAGGGGTGAGCTATTATGTTGTCTTTTTGTGGTATGTACTTCATGTCAGACTACCTCAAGTATAGTGTGTGTACATGTATATGTAGATACTAGCCTATACCCTAATTTATACATACTCATGTATGTATCCTACATTTGAGGTATGTACTTCATGTCAGACTACCTCATGTATAGTGTATGTACACGTAGATACTAGCCTATACCCTAATGTATACATACTCGTGTATGTATCCTACATTTGAGGTATGTACTCCATGTCAGGCTACCTCAAGTATAGTGTATGTATATATAATTTATGCATACTGTACTCATGTATGTATCCTACATTTGAGGTATGTACTTCATGTAAGACTACCTGAATATAGTGTATACATGTATATGTAGGTACTAGCCTACACCCTAACTTATACATATGTATATGTATGTATCCTATATTTGAGGTATGTACGTCACAGTAAGACGAGACATTAGCCTAGCATAGAAAAACCACACCCTTCCCAGTCCGCCCAAGTTAAGGCCATCAGAATGGCAGCTGACCCTTAGAAAATTCGGTTTAACATTCCAAACCTGCCTCAATCAGCCAGGGGCAAGCTCAAGTGTGGACTAAGTGACACCTTCCAAGAAAAGTATTGAAATCCAGTCTCCTTGCTCCTATCAGATGTACTGCTGCCCTGTCAATCAGAATTTACCGAGTGATCAGACCCACGTTTCATGAATAGAAAGCGGGCCACCTCCTAGTGTACTTCTTGGCCCATTATCGTGTCCCTCGTGTATGTCCAGTTGGCTGGAGGTGTCCTTGCCGTCATTAACTGGCGATCCACCAGAATCGCACGATCAATCGCTCATCGTCACGAAACTGGGGGGCAATCTTTTGTCACTGGGAGTTTCATCTAAAACAGCTGGGAAGGAATCCAAAGAGAGACAACCTCATGAAATTGATCTTTCGTGGTTGGGACACGAGGGACAATCTGCTAGTCCACAGGCCTTTGACATAAATTTTAAAAACATGTCGCCACTTGGCGAGCATGAGCAAAAACCACTCGCCAATTTCTTAAGCCTAGTATAACGTTATGCATTGGCAACAACAGACAAGTGTATCTGTACCCACAGGCCTAACTGCTACTGCTAGAAGTACAGCATAACGTTAGGCTATGCTTCAGATAACGTTAAGCTATTTGCATAAGTAGCGATCGTTAATTTAAAAATAGGCTAGGCCAAGTATTAATTAGTATCCTACAAAATAAAATAAACAGTCATTTTATTAGCTTAGTCAACCTAAATTCATTGTTTTGTGAGAATAATGAACATAAGGGATTAAAATGAGAATAAAAATTACTATTAGTCATGAATAAGCCACTCACCAATATGGCGACCATAGTCCATCCGAGCCCCCAATAAACCCGCGAGACCAATGACCACGTCAATCTTTCCAATTATGAAGAAAAACGTGCCACTGTGGTGGAGGGATATCAAACAGTCATCCGGTGGGAGCCTACCACTAACATCACACCATCCAGACTGTGGCGGTCAGCCACCCAAGGATGCGTGTGACAGCTGCCCTTGGAAAATTCTGCTTGATCGGTCAATGCAAGAGATTAGTTCGTGGACGAAGCTGCAGATTTGACTCCGCTTTGGCACACGATACATGGAATATATTAAAATGATTAAATCTTCGTTCAGTAACTTAACACATTAGGGCAGGTCGCGAAGTTATGTGCCTGGGGACTTCCAAAACCTGCAGTTTTGAACTCCTACTTTTGTCCATTCAATCAAGATTTCTACTTAGTTACGTCCAGTTAATCATGTTTTCTTCTTAGTTACGTCCATTTAATCGAGAGTTTTACCCTTTTTACGTCCATTTGTTCATGATTTCTACTTAGTTATTTCCATATTAATCAAGATTTACTTAGTTAATGTAGTTCCATTTATTCATGAGTAATACTTAGTTACGTCCAATTATTCATGATTTCTACTTAGTTACGTCAATCAGATTTCTACTTAGTTTTATCCATTTAATCAAGGTGTCTACTTAGTTACGTCCATTTATTCATGATTTGAACTTAGTTACTTCCCATTTATTCATGATTTCTCCTTACGTCCATTTAACTTGGCCAGTTTTACGGCTCTCCTACATTTGAACAGCAACGATAGCTGCATAAGTTTCATCATTAATCATGACAAAACAATATTCTCGGAGTGTACGCATGATTGTAGCAAAATTGGCTTCAGGCAGTTTGGGTTCTTGAACTTAAACCTACCGCGTTATACCCGCAGGATGTATTCAGTCGGCTGGGTGGCGTCCAATCCCAGAGGGAGAGGACCGTTTCCGGGTCGTCGGAGGTGTCAGTCCTCGCCTACCAGGGCATCCTGAAGGAGGGCACTCCGCACAGGAGACCCCCCGCACAGGAGAAGACCCTGACCGTCAAAATACCGAGCGTCTTCAAGGACAGGCTGACCGGCCTGCAGAGGCCCGATTCCACCACCACGTCCGTCACCAGGAAAGGTAGGGCCTTGGAGGGGGTGAGGGCAAGGCTAGGCGGGAAACCGAAGATTGTCTCGACGCTGAAGAAGAAGAATGCGACCTCAAGGGGGGGACAGGCGGCCCAGCCGAAGAGAGCCGGCGGTCCATCCGCAGGGGCGCCTAAAGTGACCGTAACCCTGAATGGAAGCGGCGGCGGTGGCGTCCAAAGCCCCGCCAGGATCCGGGGGAGGCTGGGAGCCGAGGCGAGGGCTGGAAAATTCAGCCCATCGTACTTCAGCAAGGGAAACGTGGTAAAGACGATCAGACCGCCGCAGCCCGTGGTGGTCACTCTCGTCTCGGATAAACCGGAGCAAACCGTGACTATGAAGGAGAGGCTGGGGATCTTCAAGGCAGAGGCGTCGTCGACCACTCCGTCGCTGACGATCACGGCCGTACGTGGCACCAGCAAGAGGGTGGCGGCCACGAGGGGAGGGAGCTTTGGCGGTCGGCGTAGCGGCGAGGAGAAAAGTGTCTTCAATCGACTCGGGAAGTCATGAAAGTCCCATTGAGTGCAACATCCATTAGGATTTTGTGTTTTAAGGGAATGGTACAAGCAGAGCATGGAATGAAGAAGCAGTTGTGAACGAGGCATTGATCAATTTCCCTCGAAAATGCGGGGAATCCTGGGTTTGAAATGATGCAAAGTGAGCATAATACATAACGCATAAGTTAACTTATAATCGGGAGAATGCCGGATGCGCGAACAAAATAAAGTCTCATCCATTGCGTGACGGTATGGCGAGCTGTGTGTTTGAAACAAAAGATGGAGCTTTTCCTATATTGGTATGTATTAACCATACCATGCCACAAAAACCACACCATTAGGAATGTTACTTTCCTTTGTAAGTCTTTATATGTCTTTTTATATAAGCTGCGTTAATACCCTAACCAAATGCATCGTTTATCTTAAAGATTTGTGACCCATGTCGATGCAATTTTTAAATTGGAGAATCCTGCTCTCAAGGAATATGCAGATAAAGATTGGGTTTGGTAGGACCGAGAGCCAAAAAAAGAACCCAAAAAAGTATAGTCTGGCTCTGAACTGAACATCGGTGAGCTGACAGTAGCAGATGTGCATAATCACTTGCTACCCACTGCAATCTGCCCTTGGCCTATGGTTGTGCACCGTGGTTCATATTTGGTGTACCGCATGAGCATAAATTATGAACCTGCGCCCATAGGGGCAGTACTTCCAATCACTTTTAAAACATTTAAGAAACGTTCTGACTGTCGGCATTGATTGCCTTTTCCTTCATATTTCTGATCTAATGGTAACCGAAGGAAGGTTGGCAGAGGTGGATTATTTTGGCCTGCAGAGGTCTGCAGAAAAAAGCCCCCCCCAAAAAAATAAATAAAAAACATGCACAAAGCATTAAAATGTAAGACAGATTGGTCTCTGTTGATCGAGGTTATCCAGCTTTCATGTCAAGTTATGGGAGTTGCCAAATGATACGTTTTTTTTCTTTCTTTTTTTTTCTTGTGGTTTATACTTTTTTCTTTTTTTTGGTTTTTATTTATTGACTGATTTATTTAGTTCCACTGAAGTTTACCTCTGAAAGACTAATTGAGGCGTTAGGGGAGCCGACCAATGCCGTTTCTGAGCGGAAGTAGTTTTTCGTTTTTTTTGTGCACTGGAGATGGACTCCCCAAGAAGCTCAAAACTATTGCTGTGTGTTTCCGAAGTATGCATCTCTACTCGGAAGTCCACCGGTAATCCGAATTAGGGAACAGGTACCCACTCTGCAGAGTGATTTTCATGCGGTCACGGAGCGCTATTGCTCCATGGAGCAGTATTGCTCCATGGAGCAGTCTACTAGTTACAGTAGGACATACTGAATGAATGTAGCATGTACAGTAGAATGTAGAGCGTTTCCGAAGTATGCAGCAGTACATGGTGATTTTCATGCGATCATGGCGTCTACGATGGATAGTGTTACAAAATGTTAGCCTTTTAGTTATTTAGGATACTATGGAAACTTGGCCTCGGAGGAACACATAATTTAAAGAGTAAAAGTACAACGTGCATAAGGGCGTATAGCCGATGTTGCTTTATCGGTTTATTCGTTTCTAACAGATAGTTCTGCCGTATATGGATTATTTATGTTGGCTTAGGTATTATTACTATAGTCCTACGTTAAGCACTCATAGGCTGCAAGCTGCTACCAAACCAGACACCTAAAGATGTTATATAAGAATACGGATAGAGTGTAAGTTGAAAGTTGTAGCCTATACTGCCTAGCCTAGGCTTTTATGTGAAACCTAACGCTTGAGTTTGACGACAAAATATTGTACGGTTGTAGTTTACATATAGTTTGAGGTCTTAACCTTCATGAAATTACTCCTTTTTTTGGGAACTTAAATATGCATTTCAATCATTGTCTCATCAGTTTCTTCAAAAGAGCTATACATTATGTTTTACGTTGATTTAGTGCATGCCCGGGAGGCTACATTTGATGTTGCTGGCAGTGGTGCATGGGGTACGCACGCTACTGTGGTCCTGCAAACAAAGTGTTGTTAGGCCCTCCATTACATACTGTATAAAGTTAAGAAATGTAAGCATTTGAAATTAGCAAAGTGGGAATCCGACCAGAACAACCCTGTTACATCCTTCAGATTGGAATGGCGAGTTGGAATGAGGAATGAGCTTCACCACCTGGTGAGGATGTAATACAAGGTCGAAAGGTACATGTTTATATAACGAACAACAGTAGCAGACCCGGGGGGTCTAAGAGGCAATTTTGTGCGCCGCCTTTGGAAAAATTTTGTACGTCCCAGGTTTGTCCATTTGCACCCAAGAGTTGTACTTTTTTGAGGTGGGGGGGGGATGTGGCAGAGCGGTTCTGAGCGTCCGCTTCTTAGCCCCAAAGGTCGCAGGTTCGACCCCCGTTCATGACTTGTTCAGCACAGTCGTTTTGCAGTGGCGATGAGTCTTCCACGGGCGTTTAGTGATTCGGTTATATTTCCGTTAGGTTGTATGGTTTCATTGGTGTCGCAGTAACCTCGCTCAGAACAGCTACAGCGCAGTGGTGATGAACAGGTTGCTCTCACTTCCCTCGGCCTTTGAGAAAGTGGTCAGAGGTAGAGGTACACAAGCGTCCGTCGGGTGGGGACGTTAACTGGCGGTCCATGATGCAGGTATGGGATGGGATGGGTGCATGCCTGCCTCGTAACTTCTGGTAATTGCTCGAAAAGAGAAGGCTTGTTAAAGTAGGTGTTCATCCACGATCTCGATACCAAAACAGGGTTTTCTTTATTAAGCCTATCATACTAAACCTTAATTTGCTAACCCAAGCTACATAGGCAGACTTTCAGTACCAGGTTTCTGAGGTTAGTCTGTCAAGCTGATGATAACCGTAACATGTTGATTGGTTTGCCCAGAAATGGTATTCCTCTTGGGCTGTGTGACCTGAGATTTGTCTTTTTTAATGGTGTCTGCTCATGCACTGAAGTCATGTAATTGCCTTGGGTTGTCGCTCTCATACTTTTATATTTGTTGAGGTTCGCACTAGCTAAGTTGTTCTTATTTTAGAATTTTCAACCTGCAATATTTGATACGGTGAAACAAGATCACCACGTCCTTCCGATGATAATACTTTTTTTTTTTTTTTTAACTTTGCTCACGAACCAAAACAAATTTATTGATTGTATTTCATTGCACATTTTAAAACCGGTAAATATGATAGTATGCAGTTTCCATATTTTCTGAACAAACAATAGTTTTTCTTCCAATATTTCAAGATATTATTGCAAACTACCAAAAGTGTATTCTGTAATAGTTAATTGATTCATAGTGACGGATTGTATGACAATACATTTGGAAATCTTGAAATAATTATCTGCGGTCTCTCTGTCCAGTTCCTTCCTTTGGCATTTCCTTAATAGGCATTTTATATTGGCATAATGTAAAGGATTTCTCTATGCAAATATAAATGTATAGGCCTACATAACTACATAACTATGAGATCAACCTAAGGTTTAAATATATTATATAGGGCCTATAT
>JAODAG010266147.1:17923-36034 GCA_027574785.1 Orphnurgus asper | reverse complement strand
AAATGATCATCCACAATTTTCAAGTATAAATCGCCGAAGACGAAAATGACACTCGGTCTAAACTTACGCTCCGTCACGGTCAAGTGTCTTTTCCCCGGGTCCCGCCCTGCTGACTCTTTCCGCTTTTGGAGCTTTAGAGCCGTTGATTGACAGGTTGGAGCAACCGAGCCCTCCGCAAAATCCCAGACGTTACGCCAGAAGAGGAGAGCTTCTCATCGCTGGCTCGGTTTTCCGAAAAATTCGAGACTGCTCGTCTCTGTCGAGGCCACGGCTACTGTGTCTTACAAGTTTCGTCGGGAGTAAGGAAAAGGCAAATGTTTTGCGCTAAAATCAATAGTTTCGAGGGTAGGATGAAAGATCTAGAACAGTTGCAGTCTGGTACAAGAGTGACAGAGCTAATAGTGCTATAAATATAGGTAGAGACCAGTTTCCTACAATTCAGAATAAAAAGAAGTAAATTGTAAGGGCTCAGGATACTCAATATCGGATATCTTAGCAGTTGGTGGTTGCTCCCGAAAACAAATGGCACACACGTTCCTAGTGCGAACATTCTGAATTAAACTGTTTCGCTGAAACAAAGAAATGCAAACGGAGGAGGATTTATTAATTTCTTTCATTTCTTACTCAATATGCTGCACTAATTTTGGTTTTTTAATTTAAACCTGGTAGTCTAAATGTATTTTACAAACATGGTTGGTTCCCTAGTAAACTGTATAAGTACTGTGGTTTTCTAGTGCAATTACTTAAAAACTCATATGGGCTTATTGTACCTGGGTACACAGTGGCAGAACAGGTCTCCCTCACTGGGTCCAGGGGAAATTGAACTGAACTATGTCCTGGGGGGAGAGGTTCCCCTCTCCCCTTTTGAATTTCAATGAAATAATTTTAATGAAATAATTAATGGCACTTAGCTGCCAATGGTGCTATATTTGCAACTTGAAGTAAAATTTTTCCATTTTAAATTTCCATGTTCTTCGTTGGCGGGGGAGGGGGACATTCCAACACTCATCCTAAAGAATCACACACTTTACAGAGGCAGGTCCAGGGAGAGACATTGGGTCTCTACCCCTCCTTGTTTGCTCTGTTTTTGGCAAAAACAACTACTAGGCAGTTCAACCTGATATTCCTAATAGGTTCCCAAATGACCCCCCCCCCCTTCCCTTACAATCCTGGATCTGCCATTGCTTTTTCATTTTCAGTCTAGTCAATCTAATTCATAGTGTGTAAAGAGAATCTCCTTCACAGTTGCATTTAGGTGAGGAGAAAAAATGTTAGGTGAAGGCTGGATTGTGATGGATAATGTTTCGTTATTTGAGTTGAAGGCTTCAAATGTACTGTAGGTCAGAGGGTTCATGTGGCTATTGTTAGTGATTAAATAACTTGTATGTATAGTATGTGTATGTATGTGTGCCTATAGCAACCATTGCAATTGACTTAAGCATGAATGTGCTTTGTTGAACTTGTTACAAAGGGATTAAGGCCTTGGTTCTCCTTGCAAAGATTGCCTCTAATATAGTTTTTAAACCTTGTTGCAATGCACATTGTTTGCTTGAAAGTACAATGGAAAGGTGTTTTTAAATTAAATCGAACTACATTTGAAAGAGTTGACTTTGGCTTGCACTTCATGAATGAATGAGTTTTGCCTCTTGCCATGAACGAGTGACTTCCTCTATCCTTCGAGAATATTTGTCAAACATTCCATCATATTAACTCTCTGCTGCCTGAGTGAAATGTACTATTTAATGATTCCTGTAATGTTCACAATTATGGTATCGTTACTACCTTCCTCTAGTTATCTTTAATGATCCATTCATTCTCCTGGCATGCTAACCACCGTAACATCACCACCATACTATTGTAATTACGATCATTTTGTCGCAAATGTTATTAGACCGAGAGTGGACTGTTCCATTATAATTGAAGGGGGAGTGCCAGCCTTTACTGATTATAAAGGAGATCCCCAGTTTGTGATGCTGCTCAGCCGTTATTTTAAGTTTTTAAATGAAACCCAGTCGGTAGTATGACTCATTCTGTGGTCTCGCAGACAGAGTATCGTCCAATCAAATGATAGCTGAGAGGGACTCCGTGAAACAGTTGATGACAGAAAGAAGAAGAGTTTTTTTTCTTTTGGCCATGATTGTTTAACTACACCGTGTTGATGGTTGTGCTTATCAAACGGATAAGGATATATTCGTAGACTTCTGTTTGAAGAAACAGCTCAGGTATGTGAAATTATTTTTGGTGCTGTTTGAATTACCGAGACATGTGCAAATGTGAGGGTTCCAAATGTTGGTATTAAATGGTCAAAATGTTTTTAGATTACAACTTGGTGCATTAGACTGGGAATATTTCTGCATCCCTTGATAAACAGTTCTGTACGTTTGGTTAATAACTTTTGCTGTTCGAGTACTTTAGAACTTGGATTTTATAAGGATAACCATTAAAATGAAATCCTTACGAGATGGGAGGCTTAGAAGATAATATGGTTTCATTTTGAGTTGAAGAATTTTTTATACTTTAACAGTGTGTGAATATTTATGAATTAGTGTTTACTTTTTGGATTAAATTAGTGTGCTATATTACCTATTTTTCTCTAAATTTGAAGATGACTAGCCTAATGTCAGAGTAGAAAACTATACCAAAAAAATGCAATCACAAAAAAAACAGACTGCATGGTTGATCCTCCTGAATTTTATTGCAGATATTTGGGTTATTTTTGTCGTGTATGTGTATACACTGTACGTACATCACTTACACATCATCCCACCAAAGGATATTTTGATGGTACACTTGCAAAGAGATTCTTTTTTTGGTTCCTAGCAAGAGGTGCAAGGTCCATAGGACCGCAGGCACTAGATCAGAAGAAGATTTATTCACATACCATGAATTTCATTCGTATCTACAGACTTAGTCGATTTGTAATGTAGCATGGGGAATTTTATCGGGACTGAAACGATCACTTTAAGAATGGAGTACTCACTGCCATATTTAATTGTGTTGTATTGTATGTCTGTGGACTCTGGAAATATGTTAGAAATGCATTGGAAGAGATCTGTTAGATGGCTGGGCGCAACTTAGGCTAGCAATTGTAGAAGGACAAGGTGCAATGTATGCTCAACTTTAATTGAATTTACATAAGGAAAATGACACTGCCTGTATGTGTATGGTATGCTTTCTCGTACCAGCTTTACTTCCCAAAAAATCATAGACAACTTTATAATTAATTTAACAGCAGCGTTGTTCTTGATTTTTCAATTAAAGAAGTTGTTTTGTTTGCCCTTTTATGGGGTGGTCAACAAAGGCGCTGGAACATTTTGAAAGTTGGGGGTAGGTTGGCCAATTTGCACTTTAAAACTGTTGTTAGTACTCATTGTTTTTTGATGTGTAAAGTTGGGGCACAAATCACCTTTATGAAGACTGTAGAACTTGTTTTTTTAAAGTTGTAATAGGGTTTTCAGATGTACCTCTAAGCAATAACTTCATTGGTGCTCCAGTAACTTTGCTCAGAAGAGCTGCAGTTCAGTGGTGATGAACAGGTTGCTCTCACTATCGTTATTTGAGAAAGTGGTTGAGGATTGGGGTGCACTCACGTCGTCCGTCGGATGAGGGACGTTACACTTGCGTTGATTTCACATAGAAAGGCCTATCAGAGGTAACTAATGACATGGAAATGCACCGAAAGCTAGTTAAGGAGATCCTCCGACACTCTGAGTCTCGGGTCATACAGAGCAGCAGTTGCAGCATCTTACTGCATGGAAAAGTGTCCTACCTGTGTTGA
This sequence comes from Orphnurgus asper, assembly GCA_027574785.1. Lineage (NCBI taxonomy): Eukaryota > Metazoa > Echinodermata > Holothuroidea > Elasipodida > Deimatidae > Orphnurgus > Orphnurgus asper. The sequence continues at coordinate 32,256 of JAODAG010266147.1, read as the reverse complement.
TTCATATAGAATGGCCGATCAGAGGTAACTATACTGTTTCTTTGACGTACTGTCGCACCAAGTCATGTTTGTGTTCCAGTCCTCCGCTGACCTGGAAAAAATGGCGAACTTAGTAGGGAAAAACAAGATTTTGAAGAAAGATGTACAGTGGCACAGACATGAACATCTTAGGAATGCATGCAGGCACCATTAGTGCATAGTGGTTAAAAGCTTGCCATAATGTAGTAACTGTAGTATACTGCATTTGAGAGTAGGAGACAGATTTATTGCTCCTATACATACCCAAACAATCACTACTAATATACCATTAGGGCCTACATTGATTAAAATTGGAAGATTTAAAAGATGTAAATTTTCTACCAAGTTAATATAAAAGTCAAGTTAGGTTCCAAATCGATGTTGCAGATGGTTGTGGTTCTGTTCGTTTGATTCACCCATGGTGTATAATTTGTAAAAGATATTAACCTTCTATTAATTTGGGAAGGAAATGTAAGAAGGAAAATATACATGGCTGCATTCATATATAGCCTTACATATATGTTAGTATATATATCCTGTAGGGTATTAACTGGTTTAGAATTTAATGTACAATTCAAATTGACATGCATTCATTTCCCAGAAACAGTTATTTTCTGAAGGGAAGCAGAATATGCACCTGTAGGTACATTGCTTCCTTATTATCAACTTACAAAGAGAAAAGTTGTATAATTTTCTCTTACAAGGGTATTGTGCAAAAGAGGGGAGGGGGAGGGGTGGGAACTGATGTCCCTTTACTTCGTTGCTCCCAATACTAAAACAAATACAAACTAAATTCATTGTCTTTATTACTTGGATGTTACCTTTGACCTTGCACAATCACTGTTTTTTCTGCTCCATTGTCATAGCAACTAAGTATGACATTTGGGATAATACGCGGTACCTCAGAGCGGTACTTGGGGGCTTTTGGTTCACATTAAGTCTCAGGATACTCCAAACCTCTGAACATGCATGGATAATTTATTATTATTAATATTGTTTTTGTATTCAGATTTTGTTCCAATTGAAACTTATATCATATGAATTAAATCCTTTGACGAACACATTTAGCCAGTTTGTATTTCCTTTCTTTCTGGAAGCGAGGCATAGTTTGGTTATTCAATTTCCCATTTCCTCTTCGGCCATCCATCTATTAACTTTCCTCCGCCTGCAGTGCTCCGTGGATATCACAGGATGGAAATTTATTTTCATCAGTCCCGCTGTAGAGTAGGCATGAAATTGATTTTGAACCCCAAACTGGTCAAAATGCCCAAAGGACAGTTAAATTTTACAATTTGGAAGGAGAAAGATTTTTCAAGGATGTTTGGAAAAGAAGGTGAGAGAGATCTCTGGGGCTTGGAATGTAGGATGACATTTGTTGTTTACTTCTCGGGTTGGGCTTGTTTTAGCATTCAATTATTTCATATATATAATCCTCTCACAGAGACTTGTATTTATCAATTTTACAGTAGTTCAGCCTCAAACATATGTAGTTTATGAACAGAGAGGAGGCCTCCTCTTGAGTTTGCGAGAATTTTTCCATATTATTTAGTTTTTAGACTGCTGTCTGGATGAACAGAACTGCTATTGACATGATTTAAACTAATAATGATGAGCATGTAAATTCATGTTATATACCACTCTGGACTTTCAGTCTCCTAGCTGTGACACGGCTTGGTTGACACAATGATCAAAAAGGAATATTGATATCTTTTGTTTTAAGGAACAACCTCTGCGTAATGAATTGACGTGGTATTTGATTAAAGGGACGTAGCCAGATGAAAGGGTTGTTGGGGCCGAACGATCATATAGCCAGTGAATTGAATGGGGGTTAGCAAAACTTCTAAAACCAGAGTGAGTGCAATGTCCCTGTAGCAAATGGTCATTTGCATTTTTACCTCTTCCCTGTTTTTAGTGCCCAGGTTGGGGGAGGGAGATCATTCCCACTTCTCCCTCCATGGCTATGCCCCTGTTTGATCATAAGTTTGTGTACCACACAATTGCATCACTACTAACTTTCAATTACATCAAAGAAAAAGAATGGTCATGAATTATTTCTTTATCATGCATGCACTCTAGGGGGGGGGATCGCTCCAATTCACATTGCAAAGAGAGATCCTTAGCATTGTGTAATCACTTTTAATACTCTTTAATTAATAATAATTCTTTTAGTCTTGCAAAGACTGGCCTGGCTTCAATTTGCAATGAAGGCATCGAGAAAAGCTCTTCCTCCGAATCTTCCGTTGCTGCTTTTCCATTTTAATGATGAGTCCCTGTGAAAGTCGGTGACACTCGGTTATAACATCAGAGCAATTTTTGACTCCTGACATCAACCGTAAAAAAAATAAAGGTACACCCAGTCATACCCCTTCATTTGCACATTATATGCTGCTGCAGACCTCGGGCTGAAGTACCTTCCCCTTGGAATAAATTCTAGAGTCATAGAGTGTCCAGGAGATACCCCCCTTCTAATTGTGTATCAAATTCCCAAAAAACAATGATAACTATAACCAATACTCAGATGTGATTAGTCATCTACTTAATGAGAAAACTCCGCTTCGATGTCCTCTGCCTCTAGAAATTTAAGCGACGCCATCAGTCGCATTCAGGGAGGGTAGATCTGCGTCCATCCCGATGTTTGTCTTGGTTTTACTTTTGCAAACCTTAAACAAGCTTGTGTCTGTTATAAAATAATTTTTTATTAAATACATACAGGTCACATTTCACAATTCTATATAATCAATAATGACAAAAAAAAGGGGTAAGTTCTTTGAAAAGATTGGATGGTAAGTTATCTACAACAAGAGGTACGTAATTCCTGCAGGAAAACGTCAGTTGATCTCATTCCGTATGCACATGGACATTTGAAATGAAAGGGAGGGGAATATCCAGGGTGATATACTAGGGTATACCTTGCTCTTCAAACCATTTTCTGTCCTTGGAAGATCACAGAATAATATATCAAATATATATATTTTGTGGAAGCATATCTGCTACATTAAGACAATTTTCTTAAAATATTCCAGAAAAAGTCATGGTTGGCTGGCCTCACAGTGACAGAGGCACGATTCGAACGTTTTATCGTTTATAGTGCATCGTTTTCAAAGTAACATGGACCATTTTCATTCCATATAATCACCATTGGCACCAGAAAAGAGTTGCTTAGCAGCAAGCAATGTTTTGTGTGATTTTCCGATTTATATTTTTTCCCTTCAATAAGTGAATACATTCTCCCTATTCATTATTGATGGTATTTGCTATCTTGTTATAGTTACGTCTGTCACAGAACCAATAAAACACGCAGCAGGGCACAGTTGTTGTTGCTAACATATCGATAGATTCCTACATGCTAATCGGCGATTTGGCACGCCAAATATTGAACATAGTGCTCATAATGGTGTGTGAGCGGCACCCAACAAAATCATTCCTTGAAATACCTACACACATAGCATAATCTTGTTATTTAACCATTCAGGGCACCGTGCTTCACAGTGCACCGGCGGTATCCTATGCACGTTCATTGTCTGTATAGCCTCCAATGATTCATAGCGCCGGTGTCGCAATGACCGGATTTTTAATTTTCAAATCCGATGGCCACACATGTCTGCAGTAGATTGTCGATGACGTCATGTGACTGCCATGGCACATTTATGCTCATCGGAAATAAAAACAATGGGGTATTGAGTTACACGTGTATAAATCGTTTACTGCCAAATCACCAGAGAAGCCGTAGGAGGGTTCGTAGCTGATATGATGGATTGTATCGTTTGGTACCATATTTGTTAAATAAAATGGTGATATCGTTAGGGTACCTAAACTTAGCCTATGCTATCGCTGCTCTGATTTCTCAGCCATCCCTTACGATCTGAATGCAGCGACGGTACAGCACTAATTTATGCCCACTGTATTCGTATAACCGTACCATTATACAACGCACAGAGTGGTGTTGCAGATGCACGTAAGTAAACTTCGCACCCCTCAAGGTATATATGTTGGTTTTTGCAGTCATGATAACGTTTTGAGAAATCGCTTTAATTTGGAGAATGAAATTATTCTAATTTCCTACCAACATTGCCTTTGCAAATCAGAGGAAGGATAATATTTTGGATATATGTTTTGTTTTAACCTTCTAAGAACATCGATAATACAAGGTAAATCGTGTGTAATTCTGTAGCTAGCATGGCGAATATTCATGCCTGCAGTGACATCGTTGGTGCGCAGCATCTGTAAAAGTTTGAGATGTACCAGATAACTGGTCAACATGAATTGAACTTTGACCAGAAAAATGTGTTACCCATTTGTGAAGCGAAGCTAGAATTTTTAATTTTAATATTGCAGTCGGAATCACCTATAAATCATCCCTCTTGATGATTTCTGGACATTTTTTATTGAAAGGAGTAGAGCGAACACTATATGCAACAAGCGTCAAGCCCTATTTGAAATCAAGCGTCTGCATGTGAAGTAGGGATAAGGGAATTGGAAATTTAGAGGCAGTGGGAGTATTGAGGAATGGAATCGAGATGGAATGGAATCAGGGAATTGGAAATGTAGAGGCAGTGGGAGGATTGAGGGGAATGGAATGGAGACGGAATTAGGGATAGGAAATAGGGAGAAGCAGTGGGAGGATCGAGGAACAGAACAGAAATGGAATTAGGGATAAGGGAACAGGATATGTGAGAGGCAGTGGGAGGATCTAGGAATGGAATCAGGGAATTGGAAATGTAGAGGCAGTGGGAGGATTGAGGGGAATGGAATGGAGACGGAATTAGGGATAGGAAATAGGGAGAAGCAGTGGGAGGATCGAGGAACAGAAATGGAATTAGGGATAAGGGAACAGGATATGTGAGAGGCAGTGGGAGGATCTAGGAGTGGAATTAGGGAAAAAGGAATAAGAAATGTGAGAGGCAATGGGAGGATGGAGTAATGGAACAAAGACAGAATTAGGGATAAGGGAATGGAACAAAGACAGAATTAGGGATATGGGAATGGGAATTGTGAGAGGCAATGGGAGGATGGAGGGAATGGAACAAAGACAGAATTAGGGATAAGGGAATGGGAAATGTGAGGTAAGGAGAAAGGTGCTGCTACCCATTGTCACATAGGGTGTCAAGTTGTAGAAAATTTCAAGCAATTACAGTGTTTTTCAATGCAGATACAAGTCTTATTTTAAGAGCAATTTGCATAATCTGGTAGTAGGGATCAATTAGTCTTACAAATCACAGAACCTCGATCCTGCACTTCATGTAATTTAATCTTAAGGTCATTCCAGATCTGCGTCGTCGCTGCCACTGTGATATGGTTTACCCTCCTCTCGTCGAAAGTTGACATAATTTTCCATTTTGCGACTCAACGAACATGTCATCTCACGCAAAATGCAAACATTCTTCTCCCAGCTCCTCCTCGATGCCCCCGGGCATATTTCTCTCACGAATCTTCTGAAAGCTTGACTATACCCCCTGCGTTAATGAAATATCCTCTCCATTCCTAGGAAAGCATCCGCGAACGGCGCTTGTTCACTTGTACCACTCGAAGGCATAACAAGAGCCCAACGGAATTAATTTGGGGCGATGGGAAGAAAGGTAGTAGAATTATTATTTTTTTTTACGACTGATTTGATTTTGTCGGATATAGAGTTTTTCTCGGCGTGAATCATTGGAGAGAAGAAGAATAAAAAATTACTAAACAAAATTTTGAGCTCTGGGAGATGTAAACTGAAGTATAAAATGTAGAAAAATTCCTTATAGAGCTTGAATTACTATGAGGATCATTAAGAAGCTGTTAACTATTTGTTTATCATCCAGGCCTTGTAAACAGGTCAAAGGTATGTTGTTCAGGATTTGCTCAATCTATAGTTACTGTTTTGCTAGTTGGTATTTAAGAAAGAAAGTTTCAAAAATTGCTTCGTGGAGCATTTCTTGTATGAGTATGACAACACAAATGAAAGAAATGAAAAATTACAGACAAGCTTATACTTAGGGATTTGGCCAATCCCATTCCATAACTTGCCACATAAATACCCGCATAATTATGTGGTGCCAAACGTTTGTACTTTGTATATTTATACACAACTTGTGAGAGGGGGAAGTGGAATGGAATGTATTACTAACTGTGTACCCCCAGCTTCTGCCCCTCCTATTACTGTGACATTTGATTTAATTCTCAAATTATACACAATAAGTGGGAGGGGGAAAGATGGTTGGAATGTTTATTACCCCATGGGAACATGGTGACTTTTAATTGTGGCAATTGGTTTTGATCAAACCGGAGGTCCTAGCATTATTCATTCCTTGTCAGAGCCAAAAATTGAATTATATCTTTAAATTGAAACCATTTTTGTTTATTCTTGAATGGGGGTATGTGTGGAGCCTAATGGTGCAGCTGGTTTTGTTGAGATGACCAAAAACAACAATGACCAACAAACCGTTATTGGAGGTGCTGCTATTGTCTTTTAACAGAAAGATTAAATATAAAGCAAAATACTTTGAGAGGCATCTGTAGGTATCTACAGTACAATTTAAATTGAACAGAATGGTCATTTGACTGTCAGATGATATTTTATCAATTAAACAAAAAATACACAACCACAAATGTTGATCTTTTACAAAAATATGGCGACGCCCAAAAACCCGCTCTGTTTCTTTTAGTTCAAAAATGTGAGAATGTCATGAAAAGGTGCTGTACGAAGGAGAACCCAGAAGTCAAATTGAAATAGTTTGCTTCTAAACATACTTTTTCATTCCATTGATACACATTACTTTCCTTGATGTTGAACAGCTTTGTAACTTTAGCTGGTAACTTACGCCACTTATTCTCACCAACGAAACACACAGAGTAACTCATTTTACAGGTGAACTACGATCCTTCCCCAATTGTAGGTTGCATATTTAAAAGGCAACCGATACTTAATTGTTTGAACGGCCAGGATCTGAAGTTTCGTTCTTGCTCCTTTAAATTTTCATAGTGATTTCATGGCCTCTCATAAGTGCATTGATGTGAGTTGGTTTGTGGGAATTTGAAGTGTCTTCAAGATTTGTTTTACTTCACCTATACCAACTTGGAGAAATAAACTTAGAAGTTGAAATAATGAACACCTGTTTCTTCAGGAGAGTTATATAGCCGTCCAGGCAGTTTTCGTCTATTCCCCCCCCCAAATGATTTGAAATAGGATCGGATGTATGCCGGGCGTGGGGCATATGGCTTGATTATCAGCCACTATATTATGCTCTAATGGTCTTTCAAAACTCATTAAGGCCAACGTTCGAATGAATCATCTGACAACCTGTACTTCAGTTCTGCATTGTCAATTCATAAAAGACACCAAGGCTATTTATTCTTCTTGGCTAATATTAATAATTGGTGTGGTAGTCTGTTATGCAAATAGTTTCGCATGATAGATAGAGAGAGATCGCATGTTATAGTGGTGTGAGATTTGATTTCATATCTGGAATGGCCGAAGTAAACCAACTGAGGAGGTTATAACTTTATCTAGATGTCTTTGTGGGGGGGGGCTGCCGGGAATTCCGAGAGGGAGCATAAACTATGCCACTGGGCAAGTGAGGCTGCATTCATTCGTATTGGTTAACGTCGGATACCTGTACGTAAGGTTGGTATTTCATTCCGTTGTTGCTTCCCTGTTTGAACTGGCATCGTCTCGGGCTGCGCTCTCGGGCATAGGGGTTAGATATCGTAAAAGATGTTCAATGTCTTTTTTTGAGGGGGGGGGGAGGAGCGTTGTATTATGTGTTTAGCGTGCTTTTTGGTTAACATGTTGTATTATCGATTTGGATAAAGTACACGATGAGTCACACCCCAACGGGCATATACCAATGACTAACACCTAGCTTACTGAAAAATCTTCTAGTGAACTGGAAAATGACATCTTGGTGCTAGAAAGCTCATGGTTAAACCTATGCCGTCCACAAACCCTGTCTGGGGCCCATGAATTTAGTGCTTCTTTATCATTCTTGTCTATTTTCCAGTTCAATTAGCTTCATTTGATATTGATCTGCCTTCAAAGTAGGCTTTAGGGGATATCTTGCGAGGCAAACAGGGGAGACATCATTTGTGTTATGTCTTGCAATGGGGAGGGGGATGGGGGAGGGAGATGGTAGGGGATTGGACAGGAAGTGAAGGAAGAATTTAAAAACCCTTTGATCATCTATCCCTTTGATTAGGTTGGGATTACTGCTTGAGTTATACGAAGGTCAAAGTTTCCTATATGTTGATTCATCAGGAACATGCACATGATTTAAGCTAAAATCATGGATTTGTCAACGACAAACATGTTAGTTTTACGGTACTCTACTTATAAATGCTTTTATCCTCTAGTGCAGCTCCCCCATCATCGGCAAATTTATTCCTATGGCTCCTACGGCGATCGACACACCTGAGTGACGCTGTCCACATTAGAAATTTTTAGACCCAAAGTTCAAGGACAGGTTGATCGTAAGTTAATATCTTCCCTACATTTTGACAATGTAGGATCTGTCTGGTATTAACTCTGCCACTGATTGGTTTAGAACCCACCAAAACAAAAAAGAAGCTCTGTCAGGTATTCTTGGCAAGATCTTTCGGGGTCTTGCAGATTTCAATTTCTCTGCTTCTTAGTTCGATCCCTAGACATGTTGGGCCACATTTTCAGAAATATTAATTTATATCAACTCGTCCTGTCTACGTTATGCACTTTACAAGTAGGAGTATTACTTTTATTTTACTTCTTATCCTTTTCTTCAGCGCTCGATCCTCTGGTTTTAAACCGGGAACTACATTATCTACTGTTATCGGGCACAATGATACTCCACGATCAAATGATTTGTTTATTTTGTGCGGATATCACCTTCATAGAGTGGGCGAGGCTACAATTAAGATGAACAACTTACCAAGTACAATTTCTCCATATAATTTTATGTTGAATTGATTTTGTTATGTAATGAGCCCATTAAATTGTAATATTTTCCTCCCTCTTTTTGATTTTGCTGATTAAATATTCTTGAGCGGGCAGTGCCAAGTCAGATTTTGGCTATACATCTGCAGGCTGGAGTTTTAACCTGCAAGCCCCTGAACGCCACTGATCAGTGGCGCCCGACGCATAACATCTTCTGGAGCCCGCGTGCGAAACTTGGGCTTGTTAATTATATAGCTCGGAATCCTAAGAACAAACAACAATCTGTTTGAGTTGATATTTGGCACAGCGATTCCCACGATCCAGCATTTTACTCCACAACCGTTTGTTGCAGCGACTTAAATATCTTATCATTCTGAATGAAATCTGGTGATATTCACTCAGCCACCGAGTCAAAATACAGAAAGGTAACAGAGGTGTGGTTATTTAAGTTTAGGAATTCTCTAACTCTAACTGCGTATCATTTGAAAAAATTCAAATGATACGCAAATGACCAATCCATAAATTTGCATTGAACTGTACCATGATATTATGGTTATATAATTTATTTTCGGTACTGTTATGTAAAGGCAGTAAATACAGATAAAACATGTATATTACCTACATTTCCTAATGCCTCCCCCTTTTCAGAAAGCCTTCATTGGCCCCTCCACTGGGGGTTGTCCCACAACCAGTTGTTCGTCACCACTACTGCTAGCTATCATGTGCTTCTGCACAGACTATCTGCAATCTCGTCTTTACATATGCACCAGCAATCGGCTGCATATCATCACTAAAATTATCTTCAGATCCTCATAAATTCGCTCACAAAAACCTAATCCTAAAAACCCTGCCGTTTTAGAAAGACGATATCCAATGTTTGAACAAAACTTAAAATTTGCTAAATGTGTCCCTACAATTCTTTCATAAATTTTCATAAATTATGTACATAACAATCAGTGAGTAGTTGAAGTTGGAGTTGGCTCTATAATATATCTTGCAAAACGTGAAATTAAAAACCGTAAATATTGGGAATTCTCCACAGCCGTGGATGTTGATAAAGTTGCAATGTCGAGAAGTTTTTCATCATCTGCAATAGTTGAGGACGTGTTGATGACAGGCCATTGCAGAATTATCGACGCTGGCAGCTAGGGCGGCCACATTAGCATTTGCTGGCGTCACTATAAGTGTAAGCACGGGAAATCTCACCTGACTGCAGACGTGAAACGTTTGGGTTTCTGGGGTAGCTTCGCAACATACTGTACTATTGCTTGCATCTGTTATGTAGCGCCCTCTGTTTCAGAAACTTTTACCTATATATATGACCCCTATAATGCCACACTTGTTGGCGCCCTCATGACAACAGCTCCTGAGCCCACTTGTAATATGGCTTGTTGTTTAGCTCGCTATATATCTCACTGGATTTCCCTTTTGGATTATTGCAATTTTATTATTCGTGAAGGAAACCTATCGTGGCAGGATATTTCCTCTTCTTGCCTGGCCTCACTTGCGCTAACTAAGTATTGCTTATTTTATTGAACTGGTCTGTCTGACCATCGGGGTTGTATTTCAAATCTGCTAAGCATGTGTCAGAATAGCACTTTTACTTCTAATCCCCAATGAGAAAAAAAAGCAGGAAAAAGTAGCTTATCTGTTTCAAAAGTAGTCTTAATTAATCATGCAGAAACTTCAATGTTTTTGTCTATAATCCTTGTGTAAAATTAATAGACATCAACTTTATGCCCTGAAAGTGAAATAGTACAGTATGACAATACCGCTATTGAATTTGTGGCATCCTCATTCAAACTGCTAAGCCTTGCCAACTCCTACACCCTTAGTACCCACTTTACTTATCAATGAAACAAAATGTTTTCATTTGGTGTGAATTAAATAGGCTATGTGGGAGTGTTTGATTTATTCTATCGCCTCTTGTAGAGGCAGGTGGAAGGGTAATATCTTCAAACGTCCTGGCAGTATTTTAAATGTTTTCAAATGTTTCTCTGTAAAAAAAACAACTTAAAAAGCAGTACAGCTTTATTGAAACTTCAAAAATGGGGGGAGGGGGGTAGCTAAATGATTGCAAGATAGTACTATCAATCCTGAATTTTTTTCTTGTGATAAACAAAAGTCATGATATAGATTAGAAAATCAGGCTGGGCTAGAGTATTAAACCAAATAGGACCAAGGCAATCGGCCTTGAAATACTAATAGGCCCTTTTGCCATCTTTATACCATCTTATGAATAATGTAATCGGTGTAAAACGGGTTCCATCTTGTATCTGGTAAGTTCATGTGACTATTTACTGCTCTATACAGTTTCTATAGACTGACTTACAAGTTTGTATTGACTGTGTTGCATCTATACTACTACTTATCCCAGGATTGTATAGTAATTGAAGTCCCTGTTATTTTGTAATCCCCATATATTTGATTAAAACCTGAACTTTGCAACCTTTGCAACATTCTGTTAGCATCAAGTTTGAGGTACGGGAGGCAATTACGGTATTGTTTTTTTTTTGTGCTGAAACATTAGGGATGTAGGGTGGGCAAACAGGTTTATTTTCGCGAACACATTTGTGCGCTGGTGTTACGGCGGATGGGAAGAACGGAACTCGGTGAAAACTTACGCACGTATATATACAAAAGTAACGAGCCCGACGGAGTAGTCAAATGGAATGTATGCAGTCACCCGATGCAAATTCCACTGGCATCTCGACGCCGCCAGCAGTTAATACGTCGAGCCTATAGCTGCAAGAACATTGTTTGTCGCCAAGCAGTTCGCTAAGGGACCTGCCATTGGTAACTTCTAATGGTTAAATTGCTTCGTAACATATTACTTCAACAAAAATAGCGGATATGTGGATCGATTGTTAGTGCCGTGCCCGAGCTGTAAGTGAGAGTGCGGCGTAGCTGGTTGAGTGTCCGCCTCTTAGCACAAAATGTTGCCAGTTCGATCCCCAGGCACGACTCGTTCGGCACAGACAGCCGTGGTGAATGCAGCCCTCCTTGGCATTTGTGATTTCGGTTCATTGGGTTGCATGGTTTCGTTGATGTCGCAATAACGTCACTCAGAGCAGCTGCAGTGCAGTGGTGATGAACAGGTTTATCCTCACTCCACTCGGTCTTTGAGAAAGTGGTCGATGATCGAGGTACACTCATGTCCGTTGCAGTCAAGTGGCAGGCAAATGGCAAAGTTACATTTGCATTATTTCTCCGATCCGGATTGGCTCTCCCTTTGTTTTTGAAGTCCTGGATCGGCTGCCTGCACTTTCCGCAGCAAAGTGTGCCATAGACAAAGTCTGGGAGGGTCATAGCTGCAGGTACACTGAGATAAGGAGTTGTACAGTACTCCGAAAGGCTTATCTACAAGCCCATAGAGGATTCCAATTGCCTTAGCAACTTTACGACAGACGCGATCCGTGCGAGGGATCCAGGAAAGGTTTTGTTGTTGTATGATATTGAGTTAAATTATCGTGTTCCCTGCACATACACTTTCACTATAATCCAGACGATGCAATTCGCCTATTCAGGTTCTGAAATTCCTCATTAGCAAGAACACCGTAAAATTGCAGACATCTGTACACGTGCGAAATTTCACGCAAATGTACAAGACATTGGCTCACGATGGGTGCAGCGGAAGCAGAACTCTATAAATTGGATTCGTGAGACCTCCATATAATTACTTTGAGATCATATTGTGCTCCTAAATGCTAAATGTAAAAGTTCAGTCGAGCAGCTATAAGCCCCGGGAAGAATGTACATAATTCAGTAGATTTTTCGTAAAAATTGCATCGAGCGATATGACTCACGAGGAGCTGGTGACGATTTCCTCCAAATGGGAGACCGTTTCCTCCTCTTCAACATGGTAAAAATACTACATATGCATGGTAAACATCCCGGGATGAATAAGTGATAAAGTCACTCGCCTCCGACCGCCAGGCCGGATCACTAGTGATTAAAGGCCCGGCCTTAAAACTAATGAATTTTTCAAGCTGCCTTCCATGCTGTATGCCCGCAAACAATGATATTGATTTTTCCGCATTCGCCAGGAAACTCGTTTGTAGCCAGAGCTCTTTATACCCCGCACTATATAGCTGCTGTGACTTAGGTCAGCGCGTACAATGCACGGCGGATCCGCCAATCGGGGGGGGGGGGGCGTTTCGTTGTGCATGCACTGGCCGAGAAAATAAAGATTGCAGTGGAGGTGTCCTCATGAGTGTTATGAAATAGTGCAGTTTGCTAGTTTTGGTAAGAGGAACCGATAATACTTAACGAAATTGCGTTGCTTGGTGTTTAAGTGGAAGTGGAAATGGAATGATGATTAACCATTAGATATTTATTGTTTGGAATGCTGTTCAGGTGAGTTGCACAAATTCATTTGACTGAAACCTTGCAAGTAACAGACGATAATTTTGTTATTACGATGCCGAAGGCTATGATAGTAACCAATGGTTTCATAACGGTGTGTATATGTACAGTATGTGCATGTGTGCGCGTGTGACATGTTTGTATGTGACAGCTAGCTTGCTCGTAAACACAACAACAACATGTACTATCGATTTCATATTAGATTGGTTATGGATGCCCCATGATGAGTAAATGTGCCTAGTATTGTTTTTTCTTGTGCTCATATGATGAATATTAATGTTGTATGGCTGAGATGTTGTTTTTCAAGTTGCACAACTTTGTTTACTACGTTCTAGAATTATTTGATAAATTCCTCTCTCTATCTATTGTTCCAAACATTTTGAGTGTAGAATTTCTTTTGTTAATGCAATTTCAAGAATGTAATTAGAAAACGAAAATACATTTTTAATAAATTTAACCGTAGTGAAAAACACCACTTTTCTAACTTTTGTTGCATTTTATTTTCTTAAGTTAATTAAGTAATAGAGTTAGCTTTATGTGCAACAGTCCATTTTACTGAATTTTACCTACCCATCTTATATGATATGCTAATAGTGAATTATCCATAAATTCTGCAAATTTACAGGGAAGCAGTATTTCCCTAATATGTTATATCTACATCAGTGCACAGATTACTGGCAGTCTCCTCCAGACGTAGGGACCGATGACAGGTGAGGAATGGGAAATCACCCACCAGAAGAAAAAGTGGAGGGTGAAAGTACTTTTTTCCCTAAGACATGAGCAAATGTGCTTCAAGAGTTTTCAAAATTTAGAATGGTTTTGCATATAAGAACCCTTAATTATACAACATATTGTCAAAGATAATCCTGGAGAGAGGGTCACTACCTCCCCCTAGATCCTGCATGAAGAGAGGGTCACTACCTCCCTTTAGATTACAGAGAGAGGGTCACTACCTCCCTTAGATCCCAGAGAGAGGGTCACAACCTTCCCATAGATTACAGAGAGAGGATCACTACATCCCCGTAGATCCCAGAGAGAGGGTCACTACCTCCCTTAGATCCCAGAGAGA
>JAODAG010265926.1:0-10996 GCA_027574785.1 Orphnurgus asper | reverse complement strand
TTATATAAACTATATATGAATTATATAAACTATATATGAATTATATAAACTATATATGAATTATATAAACTATATATTTGAAGGCCGGTATGGCAAGCCGTTTTAGTTAAATTCATTTACAGATATCTTTTAATCATTTAAAAGATATCCGCTATTCACAATCAATACAGTAAATATCTAATTAATTTTAGATATCTCTAATATAATTTACGACAACTAATATAATTTACGATACCCTGAATACGATTGACTATGATATGTCTTCGTTGACACTAATTAAATGGATTCTATAGTTGTCTTCTGTATGTCTCTGTTACGATTTTGTCGTGATTAACACACATGGAAACAGACATTCTAGTTTGTCTTACGGTCCCCGTGGCTTAGCTAACTATTGATTCTGTCTTCATTAACATTCGTTTAAATGATTCTATTTTTTTGTCTTATGTTCGTCTCTGCTACGATTGTGACACACATCTGAAACGGACGACTCTTCTCTCTGTGTGTAGTCTGTCTTACCCATGTCTCAGCTAGCTAACTGTGACTTTCAGCAATCAGTCCTTTAAGGTTGTATTGGATGTGTCTTTATAAATACAGCACGGCTTCCACTTCCAGATTGGGCTTACAAACCAGAGAGCAGTCCCGGCAGCCGGCAGATTCAACTCTGGCATTTCATCCTGGAGCTGCTGGGCAAGGAGGAGTACCGTGACGTCATCACCTGGCAGGGGGACTACGGGGAATTCCTCATCAAGGACCCCGACGAGCTAGCCCGCCTCTGGGGGATACGAAAGTGCAAGCCGCACATGAACTACGATAAGCTTAGCAGAGCGCTCAGGTAAGGAACACACGTAGGGCTGTAACTATTATCTCATGCAATGGACGCGGCGGACGCCATCTTTACATCCATTATCGAAGTCCTGCCGATTTATAAGAAGTCAAACTTTATATTCAATAATGCAATATAACTTGAGGCCTTTTACGTTAGTGGTTGAGCCTCTGTTGCTTTTTCTGGACGGACGGCGGGCCTGTTCAGGAATTTGGAGGTCAAAATTTCTCAAAATTATTTCTTTTCCCAAAATAATATTGATTACAATTGAGTCATAATGGGCCATTGAGTAGTACTTCATATTGGGGTGTTGAGGTCAAAGGTCATCTGGGGTTAATCTTACGAGCAGTCCTTGTTTCTCCTTATAGCCCCTGTTAGTGGTTGATGGATTTTGATGCAACTTAGGTCAAATTTCATTTAGGGGTCAATTGAGGGCCTTAATTTTAACTGAAACTGGTGGTGATTTTAGATAGTTGCTTTATTTGGGTATTATGAGGTCATGGGCTCATCTAGGGAATGTGTTTGATCACGTTCTCATTTCTCTTTCAAAGCCCTACATTGTTGTACAGTCATTGATGGATCGTGACTTGGATTCAATGATCCTCGGATCACTTCATGTGCCATAAATTCAGTAATGTTAGGGGTCCTATAGGGGTCATTATCTAAATGCTTGACTCTCCTTTGAACTGTCGTTGGTTGAGGAGAATGTCCATAACAATATGAAAAACCTTGATTTTGATCTATCGATTGATACTATTAATTAATAATAGTCTATGCCTGCAATGACATGCTGTTCCGTTGCTCACTCTCATTACGTCCCTTGTTTTCCTTCCTGCCATATGAGGGTCGTCCTGGCAGTGGTGCACCTCATAATGTTATTAACTAATGCCGTCAGTAATTCTATGTTTCTTATTTTTACAGGTACTACTACAACAAGAGGATACTGCATAAGACCAAAGGGAAACGGTTCACCTACAAGTTTAACTTTAACAAATTAGTGCTGGTGAACTACCCGGGGTCGGACATGAAGTTTATACCACCCGTCAACCAGACCGCCGGTCCATACATCAGACCGGGGGAAGGAGGGGATCCCACATACGACGAGAACCCCACCACCCCGAACCGATTCTTGAAGCACCAGCCGGGTCTATCCGAGTACAGCAGCGATTCACAGGAATCTATTGACAAGGAAGATAAGTCCAAGGATAGAGGACGCTCCCATAGTTCAGGGGACGTTCACTCCCTGGCGCACTTCCAGAATTTGTCGAATCAGGGTAACCCGGCTATCTCGCACACGCTGATCAAAGCCGAGGAACCGTCTTCGCCGTTCACCGTCCCTATAAACTTCGCCGGACCGGCCTTCCACGTCCTGAGACCCACGCCACATCTCATATCGCAGTCCCTGCCGGCCAGCCCTTACCTGATATCACCCCTAGCCAGCCCCTCCCCCGCGACCATGAGCCCCCTCTACTCTGCCCCAGGGCACAGCTCCAGGTTCACCTACAACGCCGCCGAGATTCAGGCCCGGTTGGAGCACGAGAGAGTGGCGACCCTCCGGGCCTCTGAAGGCACCCGGATTTACCCCACGTACATTCCAATTTCACCAGGGACCGTCTTCAGGCAACAAACCGACAATGAAAACCGCTTCAGGGGGCTCGAACTCGTGACCGCCGGGCAAACGACGACGTCCCCACCCGACGGGGACAGGAAAGTACGGATGCCGGAGCTGTCGGCTAGGTCTGAACTTTACCAGAGAAGGGTAGCCGCGAGAAGGCTCTCCTCTATGGAGGAGGATAAAGAATCGCGGGGGAGGTCACCGACAGAGGGTACTGTGGTATCCCACGACGATGAAAATGAGGACCGGAGGATTAGAATGGAATGGTCGGATAAAGAGCAAAACAATGGTAAACCCGAAGTGAATGGTAGCAGTCATGAGGAGGAATCCGATGAAATTATCGAGGTGGTGGACGAACCAAAGAACAACAATCAGAAAGCAAAGCCCAGGTCCTCTCCAGAGAGGCCCAATGACCCCCCTGTTAATACGAAGCAGCCCCTTATCGTGCTAACGTCTCAGGGCAGCGGTATACCCACGGGCATGGATGAGCCAATGGAGAAGAGAACTCTGTTAAATGGCACCAAGATTGGTGACATGAACAGTAACCTGAAAGCCACCCTGACCCCGTCAAACTGTGAGAGCAGGTCACAAGAGGACCTCTGTATACCCTCGTCCCACACGGGCCCGTTCAAGCTGCGATTCAAGCGGAAGTGGAACGCAGACTCCTCGAGGCCGCCGTCCTTCATCGAAAACGAGGTCGCCAAGTCACCGAAGCTGTTCCTGGATTCCTCCCCGTCCTCCCACTCGCTGCCCTGCACCCCGACGCAGCGCATGTCCAGCTACGGGACCATCTTCCGCTTCCCTACGCCCCCCGGGTCCATACCTAGCGTGTCCAGCTCCCCGGGCGGCGAGCAGAGCCTCCAGCGGTTCAGGGACTATTACTTTGATACCGACAGCCCTACCTCCAAGTGCAGCTCTGGCTCGGACCGCCTACGGGGTAGCAAAGAGAGAATCCTCAGCATAGAGAACCTCATCGCTGACGCAAAGACGCCCGAGAAAGAAAACGGCGAAACGGACAGTAAACTTGACGACCAGGATTGACGACGGATGTTTAATTCTTCAGTGACAGTCACCTTACCTCCCTCCTCCTCCACCTGAAGCTTCTTTTAATAGATCGTGGGTCAAGGATGCACACATTAAAGGATAACTTTCTATGTAGAAAAACACATATCTTCTAATTTGGTACACCTTGCCTCCACGATGTTGTAATTTATGTTTTATTCGACATCACTAGCCTTCCACTAATTGTAGAAATGCAAACTGGTTCTTCACTTTTATTTTGAATTTGTGTCAACAAAAAAAAATGTTATGCGATGGTACTATGATCGCAACAAGTGAATTGGCATCGTCCAGGCATACATAGCTGAAGCAAATCACTTGACACTTGTAAATTTGTCCGTAAACGGAATCATTAACATTAGCTGAAACGTCGTAAGTTAAATATTCATCAGGAGTTAAATATTCATAACAAGTTAAATATTAAATCTGGAGTTAAATTTTCATCAGAAGTAAAATATTTATCAGGAGTTAAATATTCGTCAGAAGTTAAATATTTATCAGGAGTTAAATATTCATCAGAAGTTAATATTCATCAGAAGTTAAATATTTAACAGGAGTTTAATATCTATCAAGAGTTAAATATCTACCAGGAGTTAAATATTCATGAGGAATTAAATATTCCTGAGACCAGTTGATTGTTTGGTGAATTGGAAAGAAGAGGAAATGACTGATAACGTTTCCGCTGGTTTGTTTGACTTTTGGTTAAGTTATAGTCGAAAGTCAACTAAAGCCTTTGACGACAACATTTATTTTTCATTAATTTTGGGGAGGGGAGATCCCCTGTCACCTATACCATATATTATTATACATTGTATAGTCCATAGGTTAGTATACATTGAATAGTCCATAGGTTAGTATACATTGTATAGTAGGTTGGTATACATTGCATAGTCCATAGGTTAGTATACATTGTATAGTACATAGGTTGGTATACATTGAATTAGTCCATAGGTTAGTATACACTGTATAGTCCGTAGATTAGTATACATTGTAATGTGCCTTGCTTGCCACACTTGTTTCTTTCATTTGTCACGTCAGTTTGTCTTTTGGATATCGTTTTTAACAAACATTTGTGTTTCTTTGAGGTTTCGTTTACTAGCCTATTATCTGAAACAAGTGCGTAGGCCTACATACCGCCTTCTATAAGACCACTGTGCTTTAACGAAGCAACCGTAAGACCCGCTCTCAAATCATGTTAATGCCGTTCTTAATTACCATGCAACGGTACGTACTCCATGTACTGGACCACTTCAAATGTAGTGTATGTAGATACTAGCCTAACACCCTAGCTTATAAATACTCAGGTATGTATCCTATATTTTAGGTATGTACTTCATGTACCTCAAATATTGTCTCTACATACTAGCCTACCGCACCCCCTGATTTACACATACTCGTGTGTATGTTACCCTATAATTGAGGTACGTAGGCTACTTCCATGTATGGCCACCTCAAAATAATAATGTACTTGTGTGTTCGTAGAAACGATCCGATCGCCTAACGTACACATACTCGTGTATGTATCAGCCTATACCCTAACGTTATACAGGTGGGTATGTTGACCTATATATTTGATGTATCTTGATAGCACGATAGGATAAACGGTTAGGTTTAGTGTTGCATTAGTCAAACATGGCGGTACGAGACACCATCGTGTGATATTAGTACACTTCGAATTAACAATACTACTACTACTACGCGGCGATGGGTGGAAGAAACACTCGGCATTAGAAGGAGAAACAAAAAAAAATCGATCCTTCGAAAGTGGCGAAGTTCCAAATCGATCATTCGTGCCATTTGACGGTGACTTTGGGTTCGGTCGATCGTCGAGGGGGGAAAAGGTGAAGGGTCAGTAAAATCTGTTTGATGATGAATGATAGCGTACATCGGCGTTAAGTTGCAATTCGGTTGTAAACTATACAGTCGGCGATAAGGAAATAATCGGAGAATATTGTCGGTGCTTCATTAGTAGTAAGTAGTACAATCACTAATAGAGCTAATTATTAAAACAATGAAGAAGTTACTAAACCCCTCGCTTGTATTTAATGTCAAACTTTCCACCGTGGAGCGATATATTTTAACCTATCTGGGATGTGTGTCGGCCTATATCTTATCCTCATTTATTTGTTGGCTACAGAAGTATTATAATATTATTACGTTCCTATGGAAATCATGAATATTCTCGATTTTGTTGTTGATGGAAATATGGTTTATTTTCCATGCTAGGAAATTTATAAGTCAATTTATAGTCCCGTTCCCGTGGGCCTATTTTAAGAGAGATCTTTAATATTTATTTAAAAAAATTGAAGTGTAGGACTTTAACAACGTTATTTGGTCTTTGATATGTATTTGAACAATACTTGGACAACCGTTGTATTATACGGTATTGTTTCCATACACTCATTATAGGGGATACGATACACACAGTATAGGGTATACAATGCACCGTATAGAATATCCTATACACAGTATAGGATATACTATACACATTATAGTGTATATTATACACAGTATAGGATATACTATACACAGTATAGGATATACTATACACATTATAGTGTATATTATACACAGTATAGTGTATATTATACACAGTATAGTGTATATTATACACAGTATAGTGTATATTATACACAGTATAGTGTATACAATACACAGTATAGTACATGATATACACATGACCTCCCGACCATCACCCAGTCCGGTGAAGTATGGTTCATTTGGGGGAAGGGTAATCATTGAGGAACATGTCTTTGGCTGCATGACGTCCATTTTGAGTATTTCGTGTGAAGTCTTAGTAGAGTTCATATTCATCCTGTGCCTTAATCATGGAATCTATCTCACATTAACGAAGAAGAAAAGAAACACTTTATATTTCACTTTAGGGAGACTTTATATTAATATAAAATATATTAAAGTATATAAATACATGTCGGGCCATCGGTGTGACCTGTAGAACTGTCTTCAAATTTCGGAGATTTCAAGAAAGTATTTAACTCGTTATATATATATATAGCGTTCTTGTTTGTAACCTTATTTAATGAAATTCGATTCGAACGAGGAAGAAGAATATACCATCTGATATACAGGGTTCGTACTGCAGGGACATAAAAATGAAGTTTAAAAGTTCCATTTTTAAGACCACGAAGAGTCTATGCAATGATGGTTTGGGAAGTTGTTCGGTGACTTATAATTTCATCGTCAGTTTCATCTATAACTTAGGTTACTTGTTTTGGTTTAAAAATGTGTACGGAGCCATGCATGCCTTAGAAATATATTTGTTTGGCGGTAAAAGGGACCCTGGGTGTGAAACGAATGGAATCGTTCATGATATTCAACAACGTAATGTGTATTGTTGCAGAATTTAGCCGTGATTCGATGCGATTCAAATATTCATTAAATTAGGGGTTTTCTTTATTAAGAAAACCAAACAATATAGAACCCATGGATCTAAACCCAATTAACGGCAGCGTATGCCACGGCAATACCAAACTGACGAACTTACCAATCCTATTTCGATCGGACTGTTAAGGCTAAATAGATCATTGGGCGGGTGTAGTGCCACGTAATGTGTAGTGCGTGGCTCTGTTGGAGGATACAAAGCCATGCACCATTAACCAGTGTGGGCCGTCGATAAACACCAAAGATACTACACGTGATCTTAGCCAAAAGGACGAACTGTTTAATTTAAAACCTAATTATATGAAGTGGAGCGTGTGTTGCTTGATCCTGGAGACTAGTTGTGTTGCGGGGAGTGGCACCAATGGCGGGTTAACCGTAACACAAACATGGTCTATCTATGTCTGGTCTATGTTCCTTGAACGGCAGAAGTCATTCACACCCTATTGTCACGTGTTAATCGTGGGTAATTGATCAGACATGTTGGGTGATTGATCAGACATGTTGGGTGGGGAAGGGTAAAGGGGGTATTATCGCAAATCGAGTTATAGGAGAACGGGTACAATAAGTAATTCTCGTCTAGGGTATAGGTGTATCGGGGAAATTTCCAGATATTTGACGATAATTATTGGCCGGGGGAAGGGGGTCTAGTTTGCACTATTTTATGTTTGTATTATATTGTATGATAATCACTTTTGAGCCCACGTCGCGGGGTTCTTACTCGTGTAGCCGCCACAGACTGACGGTTAAACGCTCGTCAGGTATTAGGCTATATGGTTAGCCTATCCATTCCATATGCGGATCACGAAATTAATTCTCTCATTTTTTTTCTTTCATTTCCACGTTTTTGTCACACAATTTCCTTAATTCTCAATTTTTTTAATCTCTTCGCTTTCAAAATTGTATTATAACGGTCAAAGGTCGTGTATAGGTTATTGAGGAATGTTTTAAGTGGACGGAAAGAAATTAATTATGTAGAGAAGAGATGAACGGATGTATATTTGAAGAGAGATATTTTCAATAGAAATTGAGAAACAAACTTAAAGTATTGCTTTTGTCGTTATTTTGTCGTTTGGCTGAACCATGCCTAGGTTCAACAATGTTCGAAATGCGGAAGGGCGTTCCCCTCGAATGTTTCCCATATACAGGGATCC
Organism: Orphnurgus asper; assembly: GCA_027574785.1. NCBI lineage: Eukaryota > Metazoa > Echinodermata > Holothuroidea > Elasipodida > Deimatidae > Orphnurgus > Orphnurgus asper. The sequence continues at coordinate 2,946 of JAODAG010265926.1, read as the reverse complement.
CCTTGAAGAAGAACATTGTAAAATAAGACGAACATTCTAAAATAAGACGGCTTTCAGAATGTCAGCCAACTACAAATGCTTCGGTCCGCATCGCGCGATGTACAGGCGACTTCTTCATATCGTATCCTCATCTTCATTTGAAAGTAACCGACGAATGCGGTCCCCAGGGGATCGGTGGGTCTTGACCAAGAAAGGTCCGAGTGAAATTCTTCTCTAATACATACACCGTACTGTTTGTATGAAAACATGTAGTATGTTTCAACTAGAGGGCGCTGTCTTCGTTCACTGTTTTGCTTCAGATATTGTGCCAATACTGTTACTACTGTCTGGAATTTCTGACAAAGTGAGGGAGGGCGCACTCACTAAAGTACAAATAAAAATAATACTATACGGTCGTCTCTCTCCCTCTGCAAAAATCCGACTTTCAAAACTGTTCTCCATCGAAAATATCCGAAAGGTTTTGGGGTAAGCTGAAGTATAATTTGTTGTGTATATAGTTTGGAAACAGGAATTTTCATTTCATCTGGCATCTGGAAAAGACTGGCTTACGTCACGCAGCCACGCCCAACCGTTAGAAAATTCACTGGGGGGCCCGTGGTAAAATGCAATGAATAATTGATACTGAATTGATAAAGAAGTTAAAAAAAACATAAGATAACTAATTTCTCTTCTGGAAACGGGGTTTAAATTTGATGTCAATCAAGCATCAAAGGCTGGTACCACTTTTGCAGATAATTAATAATAATAACCAAAAAAAAACATCATATCACTAGATCTTCCGTCACATTCCGTAATTTATCTGAGCCAAAGATGACACGACAACAATACATTAAAGGAATGTCTTTCTATATCCTGGCTGGGCAAATCATGAATTCAATAAACTAAAAGATAGTAGAATAAACCAAATATGTGATGGGAATTTCAAGGCCGGGAGTTTGATATTTCAAGTATTCTATCTTTACACCATCAAACATTTTAAACTTGTTTTAAAATCTTTACAACAACGAAAACGGATTCTAAGGGTCGTGCGCATATTATACCCGAACAATGCGCATTCACGTATTGTACGTGTGGTATATGCGCGCTCCTTTCACGTGAGCACAGGACTGGTGGCCGAAAGATCGTATAATTCCCACGGGATGGGTGTTCGGGATGGACGGTGGTCATCTGAATCAGTCCTTCTCCATCGAAGGTTATCCACTATTAAAATATGACATTTCTAATTTCGGTCATATTTTGTTATCATAGGCCAATCCGGTGACGTAGATAGGCCTACAGGGATATCTCGGTGTACTTTGGAATGTCCGATTTTTTTTTCCGAGAACAAAATTATTACCCCCACCCACCGAGAAATTTGACATTGGCATTTTATCTCCCCTCGGGCCCATGTAAATTAGTATAGTTAGTCTATAATTATATTTAAGTATACTTTAAGTAGGCCTACACTTAAAGTATACTTTAAGTATACTTTTAAGTTACAGGCCTACTTTAAGTATACTTACTCCGGAAAAGCATCAACATGGCGTCAGTTGCATGGTTAAACGTCTCCATCAGGGCGCGGTTTCACGTCTGACCTCAACTAATTCAGTCAATTCCCCATCCCCTTCCTTTTGGAAAAAGCTGGACTCGCACATTTATTTCTGCGACTGCGACTGAAAACGTGGAACAGTCCAGCGATGTTTAAGCCGACATTAACTAACCAACGAAGGGACAAGCTACCTCTTCACACTATGGCTTAAATCGAAAACATGAAAGAAGAAACATGATGCGAGCCTCTATCATGCAAGCATTTATTTTTTTGGGGGGGGGGGTCTTTTCTTCATATGTTGGAAACTTGATACATAGTAGAATCTCACTGAAGTATAAAACTTTTAGGCGCTTAGACCCTAGGGATCAGGTGCCCTTTGAGTACGGGCCACTGGACCCCATATGCTGAGTAGCTCTGTACGAGCCCTCGTGATGGTACCTACCGTCGTCAATGTTTTCCAAACACAAACTCCACGTCCTCACAACTCCACGTCCTCACAACTCCCCGTCATCACAACTCCACGCCCTCTCTACTCCACACCATCACAACACCACGCCCTCCCGACTCCATGCCCTCACAACTCCACGCCTTCACAACTAATGTATACTATACTAAACGTCTGCCATGTTCTGTATGTTATAGTTCTCTCCCTAACATGGGCTTTACTTCCCAAGGATCTTCCTCTTCCTATGTTCAAACTGCCAAAAAAATACTACAAGGTTAGGCCAGGCCAACATTAATTTATAACATCGGATATGAAACAGGAACATCATCTAAGAATCCTGGTGGAATTTGGATTCAGTTCCTACAAAACTGTTTAATCGAGATATTGACAGTTGAAGTTACCTTATTTAATGAAAGTGAAATTGAAGCAATAATTAGGCAAGATGTGATAGATACAAACTGACAAAATGACGTTTAGTGTGTCATTAATTTACGTCATGGACAGAGAGGATGCCAATACATGTGGTGTATTCACAAGATGGATACATCCAAGTTTGAAGTAAAATATGGATGTACATTTTAATGACAACTAAAACCACTATTGGCCAGTGTGCAACTATAACATCACTCCTGTTTGCTTCAAGTTCACTTTTGGTATGACGTGCTACGACAATCAACTGTCATTATCTCCAATATGACACTAGGATGCTTAGATCATGTTCCTGTTTTGTATATGACAATATACATTTTAACCTGGACTATCCTTTAAATGCTTGATCTGGACTATCCTTTGAATATTGACATGGACTATCCTTTAAATTTGACCTGGACTATCCTTTACATGTTGTTTTTTGTTATTAAGAGGTTAATTAAGAAAGCATCATATTGCTCATTTAGAACCCCTGTACAGGTTGTGATCGTGGATGAACACCGGCTTTAACAAGCCTTCTCTTTTCGACCAGTGTCCAGGAGTT
>JAODAG010265815.1:2115-12945 GCA_027574785.1 Orphnurgus asper | reverse complement strand
TATTACTATGGTAATACCACATGCTAGTAGTCGTTCACCTCTTCATACTATTACTATGGTAATATGGGGGGGGAGTCATTCATATGTAACAGATTCCAATGTCAAAACAGTGTTTTCTGGTTCCACCCTGGTTAGGTTAGTAAGGATCCCATTTGTATGAAGTATTTAATTGTATCTCTACATGTGGTAATACTATATAGTATTATTGGCAGAACGAACTACATTTTGGGTTTGCACATAGAAAACAACCTAGGTTCTAGGATGGTCACCCTTTTCAGAACTCGGGTGAATCAGACTGAGAGACTCCATTAGTATCCCACAATGCATTGGACAGGTCTTTCACAATATACACCCTTAGCTGCATGCTACCTTTGTTTGAATTCTTTCAAACAGAAAAATAATGAACACTTCCAATGATACTGTGGTAGTACCATGGTAATGAACAGGATGCATGCTCTCACTTGGTCAAACATCAAGGTACACTCACATCCATCTGATGGGAACATTAAATAGTGGTACCGGGGTGGGGATACATGGTTACATGCCTGCCTCATTAAGCTGGTGTTTGCAGTCGCCTGAATGGAGTAAATGTTGCATGCAATGTGAAGAAGAGTGTACAGCAGTATATTGCTGGAGCATCCCAAGAGGATTATAACATCTCTTCTATTATATAGGTGACATGACAAAGGGAGCTCAGATGACTGACTACAATGGCATCAGCTTCAGTGGGTCACATGACATCTGTCAGATATTCTCATTCAAACCTCACCCATGATGTACATGGAATGTATTTTGGTTTGAATGTCAGGTGAAAATACAGAAAGAATGACAATTTCTCATTTCTCATTTTCTTTTTAGTAATATATTTGAAGCTAATCTTTTGTAATTTTACAGAAACTGGTTACCATATATTATTTGTATTTAAATAAAGATTTTAAATAAATTTTCGTGTGAGCTATAAATATATAAATATAAATTCACAAAATCTAGCATAACATAAGATGTATTGCCATGTCTCATTTGAGATAATGAAACCTTAAAATGAAATCATGTTGAAACATGAAATTGTCATTCCAATATAATTCCAACAATGCTGTGATGATTTTTTAGCACTGCCGAAAATTTGTTTCAGAATGAGCCAGCTTCTTTTTCAGCATTATCGTACATATAGTACAATGTAACATAAATACCAGTTAACGGTTTTCCAGCTTCCAAGGTGTCTGAGCAGTAAACATTCATTCAAGACCTGTAACATACAAACATGTGGAGCACAACACTTGCACTGCTCCCCCGGATTCCGATGAATAAATGTGCAATGGTGGACGGTAAATTTGGTTGGAAAGTTACATCCCAATCTTGCACCGCACTATTTAAGCAACGGAAGCTAGGATACATGGACAGGTTGTCTAGGATACATGGACAGGTAGCTGTCTGGGATACATGGACAGGTAGCTGTCTGGGATACATGGACAGGTAGCTGTCTGGGATACATGGACAGTTAGCTGTCTAGGATACATGGACAGGTAGCTGTCTAGAATGGTAAGGACATCGCATGAAAGTTTCGACAATCGCATATCTCATACCAGGAGGGTTGGTAATATTAGTGGCTGGCATAGTAAGTAGTTGATATGCAAGAGTGGGTTCACCGTGACGGAAATTACAAGTGATCATCCCTGCAGTGAGTTACGCTACCATTGGTAATCACGTAAGCATTGTCCTCAATATCATGGTCGGTTTTATCTGCACATAGGCTTGAATAGAAGATGCAGAGGAGTAAACCCAGAGCTAATAGTGTCACCATGGCGAATATTACTCCAAACCACCAGTTATGTACAAAGATGACAGTCAGGATGCTGGCTTCATTGTGTACTGCAAAACAAGTTGTAATAGTAATACAGGGTAGTCGGCTGAATACAATAATAGTCAGGATAGTGCTGATGAAAACAGTGATAGTCAGGATAGTGCTGATGAATACAGTGATATAGCCAGGTTACGGTGCTGATGAATAGTGGTATTGTCAAGATAGTGAAGTAAACCCAGAACAATGGTAGACTATTACTTCGAATAACCACCAGCTTCATTGTTTACTGCAAATCACAAAGTATATTACAGTAATGATGAGTACAGTGATAGTCAGGATGGTACTTAAGAATACAGTGATAGTAAGGATCAGTCATTTCATTCCATGGGATCAGATGAACACACGAGCTAACAAGAGAGTCCTTACATTCCACGGGATCTAATGGAGCTACTATATAGCTAAAAAGTCATTTTATTGGATGAGATGAAAACTTAGCTACCAAGTCGGTCATATTAATACAGAACAGATGAGCCCGCTAGCTACCAAGTAAAGTCTTGCATTATTGGGATTAGAAAAAAAAATCTACTAGCTGACAATTAGAGCAGTTTGCATTCAATAGGTTCAACAACTATTTTACATACAATGGGAGCAGTGAAATCACTAGCTACCAAGTTGGTCTTACAGTCCATTGGATCAGATGAACACACCAGCTGACAAGTCAGCCCTTGCATTCCATGGGAGCAGATCCCACTTACAAGTTATTCTTTACATTCCATGGGATCAAGTGAAACCTGCTAGCTATGAAGTCAGTCGTACAATCCATGGGACGAAATGAACCCACTAACTGACAAGTCAGTCATTACACTCCGTGTGATCAGTTGGACCCGCTGGCTACGAAGTTGGTCCTACATTCCTTGGCATCTAATGAACCCGCTAGCTCCCAATTTGTCTGATATTCTATAGGATAAGAATAAGTCCACCTTACATTCTATCTGATTAGATGATCTCTTTAGCTAATAAGTTGTATGATCAGCTGATATATCAATACCTGGAAATTGAATAACACAACTTATGCAGCATTTGCAATTAGTTTGCATCCTATATTCTCCAGGCATACTGATAGGTTTACTTACTGTCATTATGTCCAATACAAGACACCCCGTCGATTCCAGTTTTACAAACACAGATGACCCGATCAGTCAGGCTGTAACAATCAGCATCTTCATTGCATGGGTTGTTCTCAAAGCAAAGATTTACAAAAGCTGTGGAATGAAAAGACCAGAATGTAGACCTGAATGTAGGTTCCGGTGCCCCTTTCTACTAGATATTTCATAATGCAAATTATGTGCATGACAGTGCACACATATTCACATTCTTCTCCATCACCCTACACAGCTCCATTCAAGAAAACATCTAGCACTCTTCTATTCTGTCTATGCTACCATATCATTAACTATTCTAATTTTTGTGAGACATACCAGATATCCACCCATGCACCTAGATGAGATCCACACCATGTAGTTCCCAAACACATGATGTAACAGAGAGCATGTACAGCAATAAAACTATGTACTCCTGATGTAATAGAGAGCATGTACAGCAATGAAACTATTTTACTCTTGATGAAACAGAGAGCATGTACAGCAATGAAACTATTTACTCTTGATTCTTGATGAAACAGAGAGCATGTACAGCAATGAAACTATTTGCTCCTGGTGTAATAGAGAGCATGTACAGCAAACTATTTACTCTTGGTGTAATAGAGAGCATGTGCAGGGATGAAACTATTTACTCTTGGTGTAATAGACAGCATGTACAGCAATGAAACTATTTACTCCTGGTGTAACAGAGAGCATGTACAGCAAACTATTTACTCCTGGTGTAACAGAGAGCATGTACAGCAATGAAACTATTTACTCCTGGTGTAACAGAGAGCATGTACAGCAATGAAACCATTTACTCTTGGTGTAATAGAGAGCATGTACAGCAATGAAACCATTTACTCTTGGTGTAACAGAGAGCATGTACAGCAATGAAACTATTTACTCTTGGTGTAATAGAGAGCATGTACAGCAATGAAACTATTTACTCTTGGTGTAATAGAGAGCATGTACAGCAATGAAACCATTTACTCTTGGTGCAACAGAGAGCATGTAAAGCAAACTATTTACTCTTGGTGTAATAGAGAGCATGTACAGCATGAAACTATTTACTATTGATGTAACAGAGAGCATGTACAGCAATGAAATTATTTACTCTTAGTGTAATAGAGAGCATGTACAGCAATGAAACTATTTACTCTTGATGTAACAGAGAGCATGTACAGCAATGAAACTATTTACTCCTGATACAATAGAGAGCATGTACAGCAATGAAACTATTTACTATTGATGTAACAGAGAGCATGTACAGCAATGAAATTATTTACTCATAGTGTAATAGAGAGCATGTACAGCAATGGAACTATTTACTCTTGATGTAACAGAGAGCATGTACAGCAATGAAACTATTTACTCCTGATACAATAGAGAGCATGTACAGCAATGAAACTATTTACTCTTGGTGTAATACAGAGCATGCACAGCACTGAAACAATTTACTCTTGATGTAATAAAGAGCATGAATAACCTGCTTAAGCATGGAGACTTGCATAAGCCACTGACTGAAGTTACAGCTAAAATTTCATAAAAGAAATATTTCAGCCACACCATCATATACTGTTTTAAAGTGAAATTGGATACACAACTAATATACACCCCTAAAAAAAGGCAATTTGATGCAAATAATGGGTATTTCTTGGATAAAATTTCCCTTTCCTAGGATTGCATTATGGCAATATGTGGAGGGTAGAAATAATATGCCACTCTGCGGGCAAAGAAAAATGTAGGGCCAGATATGAATTAGTGGAGCATTTGTTGCTACATTTGTTGTTCAGTATAGTTGAACGTGTGCCCCTTAAACTGTACATTTGCACGGCACAGAAACGAATCAAATATGTGTCCCCACCAAGGCTTTTGAATCAATTCAGATTACGTCTACAACAGCTTCATACCAACTTTGACGAGATTCGGACCACTTGTTGCTGCAATATTGGCAAGTTAAGAAATTTATCATAATCAGTACCGTAATATGCATGCTACCTATACACCAACAACAACGTATCATCTACTGACCATGACCAATATAAATACCACTAGTTTGATAGCATTTCAAATATGCCATACTTTATCAGTTTACACATACACACACACATTCCCCCACCCAAGCCTGACTGATTTCTTAGCATTCGACATCTTAATGAAAAAGGAATCAACTCGAGAAAGACTTGAACAATACAAGTTTTAGACATTGCATCCAACTACAATGGGAAGCTCTAAATATGGTCACATGGGATGTAATGTTGTATGTATTATTATAGCTGACCTGTGAAGTGCCAGGCCATGTTACTGTCCACATGATTATATCACACCAGAGAAGAGCGACTTACTTTTGGGCGAGGAAAATTTGCCATCTGCACCACTTGAAGTTAATTTTCCTTCTTCTGGGTGTGACGTCCTGAGCCCTAATATTGCTTTGCTCACCGTAATTGTAGTAGGTCTAATATCAACCACTGAAATAATCAAGACATGCAAAGAATGGCTGTGTGAGCAAATTAGACAACATATAATAATATTAGTAATATTATTAATAACAATACTAATATTACATTTTATATTCTTTATATTATTTTAATTAATAATGAAAATTATTATAATTATATAAAATTATTAACTAATGGGTATAAAGATCTCATTTTATCAGTTGTGATTAAGACAACTTTAACTATTCTGCTTTTAAAGCATTAAAAACCACATCAGGAATAAAGACAAAGAGATTTCATTGAATCTAATCATGATCAAAGAAGATGGCAAGAATAGACATTCTCAAAAGATGACACAGGAAGAATAGGATGACATCTGACATTCTCAAAGATGACACAGGAATGCTAGGATGAAAGCTGACATTCTGAAAAGACAAAACAGGAAGAATAGGATGAAAGCTGACATTCTGAAAAGATGATGTGACACAGGAACACTAGATGGTAACTAACATACTGAAAAGATGACCCAGGAAGAGTAGGTTGAAATCTAACATTCTCAAAAGCATGAAAGCTGACACTCTAGAATATGACACATGAATACTAGATGAAGATGAAGCTGACATTATCAATAGATGATTCAGGAAGAATAGGATGTTAGCTGACATTGTCAAAAGACGACACAGGAAAGCTGACAAAAAGATGCCACAGGAATACTAGGATGAATGCTGACATTGTCAACAGATGATACATGAAGAATAGAATGAATGATGACATTGTCAAAAAGATGACACAGGAAAACTAGGATGTTAGCTGAAATTCTCAAGAGATGACACAGGAAGAATAGGATGAATGCTGACATTGTCAAAAGATGACACAGGAAGAATAGGCTGAAAGCTGACATTGTCAAAAGATGACACATGAAAAATAGGATGAATGCTCACATTTCAAAAGATGACACAGGAAGAATAGGATGAACGCTGACATTATCAAAGATGACACGGGAAGAATAGGATGAACGTTGACATTGTCAAAAGATGACGCAGGAAGCATAGGATGAAAGCTGAAAATAGAATCAAAGCTGACTTTCTGAAAGGTCAAGAAACTACAAGAATAGGATGTTAGCTGACTTTCTCAATAGGTCGATAAAGCAGGAAGATAACTGTGCATGGAAACATCAAGAAAATGAAGAGAGGAGACTTTCTTGACCAAACCATTCATCTGTAGTATTGCTGAAAAGAAAAGAAACTAAATGTGATAAGTTTTGCTGCAACAAAGATGCATATTCAACAAACTAGAAGTTAACAAGTCATGTTCATAACATACTAATACTAATACTTTTTTACATTTTTAAGGATTCACTGCACCAAGTAAGTAACATAGTGCAGCTGTAGTCAATGTACTTTTCAGTCTACTTTAGTTCATGAGGATGCATTAAAGACAAAATGTTCGAAAAGCAGCATTACACTCGTATCCACTTACCCAGTTAACAATTGTGAACTTCATATGTCACAAAGTATCTTGATTTATCTCATGCAATTTTCACATGAGGTGAATATAGTCCTATACTGCAGACCCTAGGCTTATACTGCACATAGTGAATATAAACCTATTATATTCCAATATCAGTTGCACTTTGCCAAAGGATGGATATAAATCTCTTTAACAATTAAGATAAACTCAAGTGATCTGTATCAGCTTCTTGATTGACTGTTGGACAACCATTGGCATTATTATAAGGCTAAGAATGGAATCAGGACATTGCATGGACAGTATATAAGCTTTGTGCACTTACCCAGACCTTTGACCTGCAGTCAAGAAGTAAGCATACACATAAAGAATTGAATAAGCACTACACCGAAAAGTTATCATCTATTAGCAGAGCTCTTTTAATTAGGAACAAAATCATATTTTTTAGTAAGTTATAAAATCGTAATTACCCTTCACCAAGTTTGCTGAATCACAAATGCTGAGAGTTAAAGTACATTTAATTTTCTTACAGGCTAAATATTGTCATCAGAGCAGAACCTGGTGTATGGTCAGCTCACGTGATTCTCTTTGTGTGTAATTCAACTTTGACAAATCACAATGTAGGATTCAAAATTACAGTGGTATTCCTAACGAATTTAAAACCCTCCAATCATTTATTTCAGCCTACAGGCCAAACCTAGACATTATTCATATAATCCTTTAAAATCATTACTCTTAGAACACATGTAATTAATAAACAACCATACCTAGCATACAACTTTTTTTCTCTTTAAGTAGCATGTTTCATTTGTCGTCAAGAAAACTAAAGTCAAAACATAGTATTTTGGTCCACATATCTTTCTATTTAAAAAAATAACAGTAAAATGTTAACACTCTTCCGGTTTCTTAGGCGTTTATGCAGTAAACATATCATTCAATATTTGCTTTGTTTGGTAGACAGGACATACATGAGACTTATCTATGTGATATACCTCCTTTAGGTATGATTCTTCTTCAAGCTCACTGTTATCATGATCACACGAACATTTCATAATAATGTACTTCTTGCTAAACTAATTTAGTCAGCTATCTAAAATTTAATATTAATGTGAACAACTTTACAACTTACTTAAATCTTTCACCATTTTCAATTGTGATCTAAATTCACTACATTGTTTCCTCAATCGACTTACTGGTGGTGTAAAAGACATGACAACCTCCTTGTCATCTTTCTTTAACCTATGATATAATCCAAGGTAACCTCTATGTATGACCTCAAACTGATATTCAAAACCTTAATTATTCATGAATATATCAAACTAGTTTTTCTTTACCTTTAAGATATCAATAATTGTAAACCATTAAAAATTGGAAGATAAACAATCTATTTACCCTAGTACTGAAGGGACAAAAGTGAAATTTAAAAACCCAAGCAACCCAAACATGGTTTTCCAAAAGACTATTAGAAAAAAATGCACATGATTCCAAGACATTTGTTTTTATATAAAAAGTTAAAATATATACAAATGACTTGAAACATAATCTTCCCAGACAAGTTTATTCTTGGAAAATGCAATTCTGTCCAGTCACCCCCTATTCCCTAATTTTGTAGCTAATACAAATACGGAAGGAAGGGTTAATTTAGGGAATCTCCCCTTGACCTCTGGAAGCCAGCCATTTTCAGGAAACTTAGTGGTCAGTGAAGGTAGGTCCATGGCTTTATTTAATCTGTTTTCTGTGAAGTATAAACAGGACCATCATTTATTGACATATTTATAGCCTTCCATGAAGTAATTGTTTTTATACAGCTCAAATGTCTAGTTTAGGACAGAGAATGTGTTCCATAAGTTAAATGTCATGACAGAGGTCTGAAGCTGCACTAAGTGGGATCGTGTTGGATATGTAGTTCTGCATTGTATTTCAAATACAGAATTAGAAAGAAAAGCAACATTTATACATTTAATAGTTTCGTTTAAACTTGGCATCATATATGCATTAAATGAGCACAGTGGTATTGTTTTGAAGGTGCAGAGATTGATGAGTAAGAAGTTAATAATATGCTGCCCCATCCATGAATTAAATTAAAGTGGATACAAATTAACAAATGTAAATACACAACTTGTTGAATGATTTTAAGACTTGTTTTCACACATTCTGAAAATCCTAGAATAAATCCAGATATATTCCATCTGTCTACATTTGGTTATAGATTGATGTCAGAATGTAGAACATATGAAAATATACCATATATGACAGATCTTCAAATAATGAGACCTCTAACTTAAAAATAATAATTAAGCACAAGAGTAACTTCATACGAGTACCAGTTTTCCATAGTGTGTAATGTTTTGGAGCACAAACCCTCTATTTTCAGTTGAACAAATCTGTCCTCTGTTTATTTGTGAGACCATTCACAGAACTTACTTAACTTTACAAAAAACTGTATGTATAGTTTGATGATGTACAATCAAGCAAGAGACTACAAGCTATAACATAAGTAAGCAATTAAAATGAAAACAAAACAGAAACTAAAAGCTTATACGTTAGCTGAATTGAAGTATTTCTAGTTTACCTCCTGAGGCAACGCATGCTGGTTAGTAAATTGAAAGAATCTAGCAAGTGCTGCTAAGTGTTTAAGAAAGATGCATAGTCATGACTTTGGTTTGACACCGAACACATTCCTTTGTTTACTACACATTAAGACTATCTTTCTCTCTTTGTATCGCTCTATTGCCAGCAACCCAGCTGCAGGCAAGCAACGTCAGAATGACGAGCAGGACTACAGCAATGGCGATGATAAGGGCTATCCACCATGGGTTCATCTGAACAAAGGTTGACAATGCAGCAGCGTTCTGCATTTTATCTGCAAAAAACAACACATTATTGGTGTTTAGACAATTCTTTTACTCCAGTGCCAGCCAGAGAGACAAGTTAGCAATTGCCTGAAGGTCACCACGAATAGATAACGTAAATAAATATATCAACCTGCCAACATCTGAATTGATTTTCACATTATGTATATCTCCCCGATAATCCAGTCTTCACATTTATGAACATATCTCACAGACAATAGGGAGTAACATCAATGTATCTCAAAATACCTAAGCTAATAACTTTAGTCTAATCTTGGGAGGGCAGATCTATCCAGTCACCCAGTTTCAGCAGATAAATATATTTCCTGAAGGGTCAAGGGATTTGATCTCCCTGTATAGGCCACCTAATATGTCTGTACCTTAAAATTATCGCCTCCCCATGACCTCTGGTAGCCCTTGTCAGGGTTGCCAGAGCAACTCATTGGTCAGTGAAAATATATCTAGGGGCTTTTATTGTCTATTCTCTGGACAGTCATTTTTTGACCTATTTAAAGCCTTGTGTAAGTACTTCTTACTTAGTTCAACAAACTATTAAAAGATTAAACTTTACGACTTGAAGCTGAACATACATTGTGTGCTAGAAGTTATGTCATGAAGGTATCAATACTTATCTCCTCTTATCATGTGTTCACTTTACACTCAACATGTCATGTATGCTACAGGAGAAAGTATTATTATTTGCAAAATTATGTGACTTTTACAACCTGCTGGCAATTGTTTTCTTCAAATTTCATGACAGTTCCTGTTTTCTTAACAGCTGTGGAAAACTATGATGGCCCGCAGGCCTTACTGGATATCTGAGCCATTATGTGACGTTTAAACTAAGTTGTAATCTAAGTATTACTGTAATGTACTTATAACAATTTAATTAGTTTCATCTAAGTATTACTGTAATGTACTTATAGCAAACTAATTAGTTCAATCTAATTTAATTAGTTTATAACTATTTATAACAATTTAAATAAGTATTACCGTAATGTACAAAACAAGTTCATCTCAGTTTTACTGTAATGTTCTAATAACAAACTAATCTACTGTAATGTACAAACCAAGTTTCATCTCAGTATTACTGTAATGTACAAACCAAGTTTCATCTCAGTATTACTGTA
>JAODAG010265704.1:0-11344 GCA_027574785.1 Orphnurgus asper | reverse complement strand
CTGGTCACCACTGGTCACCACTGGTCACCACTGGTCACCACTGGTCACCACTGGTCACCACTGGTCACCACTGGTCACCACTGGTCATCACTGGTCATCACTGGTCGTCACTGGTCGTCACTAGTCGCCACTTGTGTGGATGTCACCATAGTTAGTCGTGTGTTGCACATCACGTGGTGCTACATAGCCCAATTATGTCTGTAAAGCCTCCGATAGAACTATGTTTGATGCTGAGGAGTGGATTAGTTGGTTAGATGGTGTTAGTTGATGTGATGGCATGTGCTGCCGTTTGGTTTCCGTACCCAGGCCCTTTCATGGGTGACTTTTCTTAATAAAAAAGTTTAATCGAATCATCGTGAAATGCGATCCACTGATTCAGCTCGATGAGTGCGAATCAAAATAAAAAAGTGGATACATTAACAATCAAAAAAGTATTAAAATTATATCTTAGGCGATAGGAGTCTTTGCTTGATGATGTACATACCTTGTGTATGATTCACCAACAGTAACGACAAGATATTGTGGAAGTGCGAAGGTACGATTTGAATTTGAAACAATGACAAATCAACAACCGAGACAAACTCTACCTGAGTTGATAACATCTAAAACAGAGGGCGGTAGAGCAATTGAAGCCGACTTTAACTCTGTGTCGTTTCTATCGTTACCGGATGCTCCAATGAAATGGTCCTCAAATTCCACATACGTTTCCAGCGCAGTCTTTTCCAATTGAACAGCGCTGACACCCACGTTTGAGACTATTTCTGTGTAATTTTGTCCCTGTGCGTGGACAAATCGCACCTGATCTTCGAGTAAAGACACAATTTCATTAACATCAGCACTTTCTACCACGTCCTCGTCCAGCTCCATCACATTGTTGACAACGCCCACCACAGAATCTGTTACCTGAATGTAGAAAAAAGTAATAAACCCGTTCACTCCCAGATACCATTTCACTTTGATTATGTAAATTAATACATTTGAAAATGGACCTATCTATTCCATCCATATGTTGTGATGTTCATCGTAACGGTAAAAACTCGGTTTTTTGGTATCGATGGTAAGATATATAAGAAATTATAATAATATGAATGATTTAGGCGGTCTGTAAAAACAGAATGGTTTAACTTAATCGTTTTAGTTAGTGTTAGTGGTTATCACCTAAATAGAGAGTCTAAGTCTACACTCGAATTCTAGGTAATGAAATGAAGTGTTCAATGGAAAAGACCATGTTCTGATGGTATCGGTGGTAACATAACACTTTAAAATAATTATTTTGAAGAGTGTTTTCGAAGTACGATTATGAAAGGGTTATCTCCTACCTTCATAGTATAACCTATATTAAGAGACGACTTTTGACATTTTGCAATAGTTGTTATTAAAAATAACAGAATCTTACCTCTAGTGAAGGACTGCCAACATCTACGATCGAATCGAGAGATGTGATGATATTTTCTAGGCCTGATGATGTGATGTATTCCGTTTGACTTGAAGCTAGGAACAAGAGTCCACCAACCTCTTCGACATTCTGTTCAGTGACATTCATCTTCACAGGGAGAAACGAGTGATAATAGTTCTTACTCCATTGGGATGCACACATGTTTATGAGTCTGTTATTCGTCTTGAAAATGTGATATTTCAAGCACTAATATTTTCTTGATGGCAGGCGACAAAAAGAGGACTGTCTTCCCGTGCAGGCGTGGAATTCATACTTTAAGGGATAGACATTTATCGGAAAAAGCAGAGAAGGGCTACCAGGCTTGTAAGTTCAAACGAGAGGTATTTCGTATAGTGAAAGGCTGAAATATCATAATTTAACTTCTCTTGAGTTGGCGACAAGTATTTAAATTGTTCACGGTTTAGACAATTTAGTTTTTTATATATTCTTTAAGAATCGATAAACACTAGAAGCCACGGTTTCAAGACTGAATCTGTAATAGTGTCTAACGTGTCAATGCCTTTAAGAATGCTTTTGATAGGTACTTTTGACTGGGTGGTAGACATTGAGGTCTGTTGGATTCTTTATTTTAGGGTTCTCTTTGTGAGGACCCTTGTAATTCCTGACCCTCTATTGAAGAAGTTTTGTTAATACATAAACGTATAATTTAAAGATAGTAGGCTGCCGCAGGATTCGGAGCTTGGTCCGTTGTTATTTCTTGCTTATATTTATTAACAATACAGATGATTCAGTGGATTCATCTGTTAAGAAATTTGTCGATGATACAAAGTTGTACTGAGAGATTTTCATAGAGGAAGATGACATAAGGGTCCAAGGTCCGATTGACAAATGCCCCTTAATGTTGGCAACTAAAAATAGTATGTGAATCCTGGAAAACAATTGGTTTACTAAAGAAATAGCTACATAAAATTTTTATGCAATATAAGAAGTACAATAATAATATAGCCTCACATTGGCAATTTCTTCCAACTGGTTTTCCAAAGAGTTTTGATCATAGCATTGTGTAACCACTGGATCGGCCCACACGTCACCACAGTATCGAACAGCCAGAGAGTTGTTAGGCTCTGAAAATGTAAGAAAAGGGCTTACTATCCTCAATTGGCCAAATGTTCTAAAGTTCAAAAATCTAAAAGACAAAGTCCTTGAATTTGCCACTAAACCAACTCTACATGAGATAATACGTCGAGATAAAATAACACAGATATTTACCGTCACTCAAATGACGTTGTTGAACTAGTGCGTTATAGATATTAAAAGATGAACATAGCCCTATGTGTCTTCGTTGTTGTAGTATAGTTGAAATATAGCCGGAATGGAGACTGTAACCATATTGATGAATAAATGAACAGGTTACTCAACTATATACTCTTAAACACTGGATAGTGTAAAAGCAAACAATTTTGAACCATTCAGATTCGCATGAACATGAAATTCGTGCAAGTTAGTAATCAAATACCTATTAAGGTGGTTAGAGTTGTGTTTACATCGTACGTCGTCTACTTATTTCAACATTTTCGACAGGTAGACATGTCAGCGATGGATGCTGTAACCATATTGATGAATTTATAACGGAACGTAACCATATTGATGAATATAGAAAGGAACTGGTTACTCGACTTATAGACAAACAGTTGCATTGGACCATTCAGATTCACTTGAATTTGAAGTTCGTGCAAGTTTGAAAAACAAGCAAATACCTATCACTATCAAAGAGGTTAGAGTTGCGTTTACATTTCTTTCTACATTGATTAGTTTCTGTAGAGGTATACGTCTCTTGGTATATACATTGAGAGACTGGTTGACATTTGTGAGCGGGTACCGCACCCAGAGTACTGTAAATCACCATTATATATCATATGAGTGGGGTAGAGCCTGCAATAGAGGCTCAGGTACATTTAATCCGCCAAAATTAACTTACTAGATGAGCCCACCGGACATAGTTCTTCGGAGTCGACTTGCTGGCCAGTCAAGGCCGCGTGAAAGGTTAGTGTAATTCCGCTTTTGTATACAACTTCTTTGGGGCAAGGCGGTGGTATTTCTAAGATAAAGAAAATCATTGAGCAGATGTAAGGATTAGATTGACAGGACTCAGGCTTTGACGTAAGCCAGATATGCAGGTATGTCAGTCAGGCCTGGAATCATGGATGTATGAAATGTCGAAGCACATATTATACCATCGCCGGGCGTATCATGGGGGCGGCAAAGGTTGTTATAATGGGAAAACTGGTAATATAGGGTCAACAACTTCATTTTCTGAAGAGGTAAAAATTTGTTTTCATCTTGCACATGGCAGGATTGCTCCGAACCTCTCAATTGTCGAAAGCGGATGATGGTCGGTCAATTAGTAGGTAATGAATGGATAACCAATACAGGATGAGAAACTAATTTAGGTAAAATTATGCACAAGGGCGAAGACAAAAATTTGAATTGGGAGGTTTTCAGGAAAACGAATGAAAAATACTGGTTCTCTGTTTTACTGTTTTACGCCGAACTCAGAATGGAGGCAGAAACGTAAAAGCGTGAGCAGTTCGGGATCAGGGGAGACACTATATACCCGGAGATGTTCTGTTTGCCTGGTTATACCAATGCACACGCATTTACTTTCACTCTTGAAACACCACTGACGGGACCTTTCATTTTTGTTTCCTTGACGAAATCTCACTCAGAATCCGACCAAGAACTTGAACAAAGGGATTACAAGTCCTCTGAGGTTTGTTGGTGCCGCAACCATGTATATTAATGATTATACGGAGTTAAACCGTATAACATTGAAATATTCAAATGTCAATATTATTTTCGCAACAGTAGTTTTCTTCAAATTCGGTATAAAGGTATACAAAGAGAGTGGGTACATGACTGGGTCATCATGAAGCTATTGCATTTGGACTAACTAGTTGGTGAGGTTTTACATAAATCTCATCGACAGTTACCTGGGATTATGGCAAACAGCCGATTTTGTTTTCCATTTAATTGTGAATGTCTTGAAAAGCATTAAGTACATTGTTGGGTCATGCAAACATTTCGCTGTGGTTATCATTGGTGAAGAACACGAACTAGATATTCAGCTTCAATTGGTCTTTAAGCAAATTCAGTATAATCTCACCAGTGCAGTATAGTATTGCACGGTTGAACATTAACAATTAGTTACCAAATTCGCAAGTACACTGTTTATGCGTATTCAAGCTAATGGGGTTGTTGTGACAAGTACGGTGGCGACTAAAAATGTATGGACCATGACAGCTTAATAAACTAAGACAACTGGCGTGTTTGCATCGTCTCGTTTAGCAAGAAATTCTCATCAGTTCGGGAGCGCCAAGCCAACTGATAGTACGTATGAATTTATTTACAATTTTATTTAGGGTAGGCTATACGTCGTTTGATAAATGCTAAAACTCATCGTTGTAATTCATTCTTTGAGGTATGCATTATAACTTCTATGTACGGAGATGCAACACTGGTTGTCGTTCACTGTATCTATAGGATGCGTCCAACGTTCAGTTTAAGGAATGTCTGTAAGTTCCTATATATAAATATAGGCTACGTCTTATACTATGTTTGAACTCCCATGTACGGCGTCCCAAGAATTCACTTGGGAGTCGCTGGTTTCAATCACGGGGGAGTTTGGCTATTGACCTTTTTTTATACGTTTCCAGGATAAGTGTCAGTGCGTCACAGTTAATTTATAGTTAAGCCCCTCATGGCAAACAAACCTTTGTAACCATTACGTTGTGTTGCAACGACCATGTCGAATAAACATAACCCGGCTTACGCAGTAGTTAGTGTAACCATATATCAACAGAAAGTATAGACTTTCTGGACAAACAAGTTTGATTAAAACTGTAAAATATGGAATAACTTTACCGTTGCAAAAATGGAAAAAGGTGAACTACTAAAATATATAGGCAACATGGCAGTATTTTCTAGACATTCCATAACCGACACCCCCAACACACATCCCTCATTTTGCATGTTGTTGACGTTTTGGGGTAGATACGTTCCCTGACAGTCATGATCAGGCAAAACACTCACTTCTTTGTGGAAGGATCCCTGTCTCCAATCATGGCAATAAAAAAAATCTTACTATGTATGAGGAGTGGCAATTGATTAATTAATAGGTGAGTGTTATCATACCGGTCTTTAGTATGGTAAACAATCGTAATTGATTTATGTGTGCCAGGCAATGAAGTAAGCTGATTGTTGGAAGATATGTCTGGGAGTAATCACATGCCATAGCATAGCAGTATCTTACCAATTGGATGTTGATACTATTCTGGTTTTTAAGAAAATCCTCCCAAGAAAGAACCTGGGATCTAAACCAGCATATGCCACGGCTTCAAACGCCAACTGACCAACTTCTCAGCCCCAGTCGATTGGACTGCTGAGGCTAAAGATCATTGGTGTAGTGCCACATAAAGTGTAGCGCATGGTTCTGTTGGAAGACATGCCCCACCATTAACCAGTGCGAGCCGTCCTAAACACAACATATACTACACATGATCTTAGCCGAAAGGCCGAGATGCGATGTTGATACTATTCATGTTAGCGTACTAACTTAAATTTGCTTAGTTCTGATCTGAAAACAGTGTAATAGTTTGGTCTACTGTTCTCTGATACTGTTTCAATTTAAGACGAAGTTAATATTTTCGTGACGATTTCACTGTAACGTGCCTTGTTTGAATCAAATTACAAGTGATTTAATTTAACGTGGAAATTTATCATTACAACGTTTCAATCAAATTGCTTTGGTTATAACTTTGACGAACATACGACGGACTAGTAAGTCAGATATTTAGCCAGATATATGCAACTATTAGTGCAAGAGGTCAACCAATCACCTACCACAAGAATAGGTCACTTCAAGATACTTGTGCGTTGATGGGCATGGATCACCGAAGACACTATTTTTAGCAGGTACTGTACACGTTGTTTTGTTTTGACATCGTTCAGTTACGATAGACAATGAGTTCTCGGCATCACAGTCACTAGTCGTCTGAAACACAAACAGGAAACCTCATTAACAGGATATCCACCGACATCCAGATGTTCTAGTCACTTGAATTAGTTATTTTATCCTTTTTACGTCTATCACAGTCCATAGCATGTCATTCCTCAGACGGGACCTTTCAGAGACCGTCGTAGGTCACTTTTCCAAAAGGCCACATGTGGTGCTTTTCACCCTCATGTAATCCTCAATCAATAACACAATATACAAACAGTGTAAGGTATAGAATCGAGCTGCATTTACGACAAGGTCCAAATTGTAAACTACCCCAGCCTTTAAGCCAAACCGACTGGCAAGGAAATAACAAATTCCCGATATTCTTGAGCTCTTTCAACGGACATCAGTCAAAAAGCCGTATGTGTGTCCTGTGATCGTTTGGACATGATCAAAGAAACAAAAATTGTTGAAATTATGTCATTAAGATAATGCTTCTTTGAACTTTAGAAGGAATCATGAAATATCTTCTTCTTCTTTCTTCAAGTAGAGCCATACAGAACGAACATGCAGGCCTCGGCAAATAAAACTGCATTGCTTTATGTTATGTCCGGTTTAGCCTCCTTACTCGCTTATGTTGAACATACGGCCCTTTTGAGCTATTTGACCTAGTATTCGCTCTAACTGATATATCGTTTTGTAGATAGCAAAAGATTGAATCATGTTTGACACATTCCGTGATATTTCGGAAGCCCTCAAACGACAGTAATTATTATATCAACACACATACAGTGCATATTACTATCTATGAAACATGCGGTGGATGAAATAGTTATCGCTCTCAGCAGGTGCGAATTTATGGAAAATACCGCAAACCCCCCCCCCCCCTCACAGAATTCTCCCAAAACGCAAAATGGCTAAACTGTATCGTTACGGTAACGCTTTCTGTAGACGGTTTACGTTGATAATACACATGAAACGTTTCAAGTTGTATCTAGAGACTCATAAATATATTTTATTCAAAGGCGAGTGGACCAGCGGAACAATGAAGAAGATGTGGTGGAAAAGTATGCACGAAAATAGGTCAAGGAGGACTAACCTACGACGGAAATAACGTGTTGAACATAAATTGAATCACCATTTCATCTCTGACAGGGCAGTTGGGGGATATGAAGGGCAGCTCATCGCCTCGGTCGCTGCTTCGTGTTCATTAACTCACCACAAAACTCCCTAAACACCCAATTCGCACTACACATCAGCCAACTTACCTACGTTTACATAATTATAGGGTTTTGTTCTTTTCAAGCTGCATGAAAAAATGCCACCAAAATACACCAAATACCAAATATATTGATTAAATCTATTAGTGACAATCTTTAGGCTACGTGCATATTACTACAAATATTTCTGTCTATTTCATTACCAAAAAGCTTCTTTTGTTTTAGACCATACCAATCAGATATACTTCTTAATATGGTATTTCTTTTTCCCGAGAAAAAATTGCGCAATCAAAATATCTTACTTAAATTGAAGAATATATCATCAAAGCTCAAGTAAGAACACTTACAAATATGAATCTATATATGCAATTACCTCTGCTTTATTACCAGGGCAAATCTCACTCCTTAACCTGCCATAGACAGCGTCATGTATATGTAGGACTTTGTCTCCGTCACACGTTATGGTCAAGTCATTATATTCACAAGCATAATCTGAGGGCGAAGTGAAGACATTTATATTAAATCCGTAGATGTTGTTTCGGGAACAAGTTAAGAAGGGATTGCATATTTATTGGACTCCATTTTGATAGCGTTGTCGTGAGTCATTCAATTTCAACTCGCTCATTGATTTCAATTTGTGGAATTTCCCCCCCCCCCAAAAGCGTGTTCAATCACATCGATTCCTAAATGACGACCTACTAGAAAGTTACCGACGAATATAGTGGTGAAAGAATATCCTACCTTTGGTCAGGAAGAAATTGCAAATAAATAGAATTGAATAACTAGCCTATAACTGAACAAAAGTAACGTCGATATATATAGTCATAACATGGAGTGAATTGTGCCAAAGATAAAAAAATCTTACTAAGGGAAAAACATGTCCTACCTGAAGTAGTTTGACCATTACAACAATCAACTGCAAAACAAATAAATAAATAAATAATAAAAAAGGAGTAATATTTATCAACATATTTATGCCCAAATACGGTATATGATCAGATAAAGTTCAATGGACAGATGTGTTCAAAATGTACCTACAAATTTACAAAAAACAACCCAGGGATTATCACTCCTGGCACTCTCTCTCTTCACGGCGGTACAGGATGATGGACTTTGATTAGTTTCATGTTAAAAATTTAGAGCTAATTGTTAACTTTATTAAACCAACATTCCCTAGAACCGCATCCGAACAGTAACGTTTTAACCGTTTAATTTATTTAAATTAATTAATTTATTCCACGCAAAAATGCGGACTTCAGATAATTCAACTAATTAAACTACTACATGCAACCATACCCAATAAAATGGAATCTTGAAGTACTAGCACACACCAACATCAATAAAGTTCGTAATATCTGATACATACCTGATGTAGTGATGGCTGTGAGCCAAATTAATAAACTACCTGCTTGCTTCATATCGGACACGACTCGTTATCCAAGTTCTTTAGTGTCTGTAGTCGAATGAAATTAAATCCCTTATAAGCCACTGGGACTAATATCGGTAGGCCTAATAATATAACGTACGAACAGTTAGTTAATCGGCCGAAACAAATTCCAACAGCACTAACAGTGTATCCTTCACGATACGTAGAGTTCTCTTGGCTAAAAGTGACTCACGTTAAATTAACTTCCTTAATGCTTAAGATCTTTCCGACAACAGAATAAATACGACCTTAGTACTAGCATTTACACAGTGAAACACAAGCCAAGCAACAATGTCAACATGTTGGTTACTGAGTTATAGAAGTCAGTTTTGGTATCACAGTTTCCTCGAACCATCCACAATTTGTTAAATACTTCTTTTGCGGTAAGCTGAAATGATATCCATTGAAAAGATCTATCACTACATACCACTGCCGAGAGGCAAATCACAAAAGCTTTTAGTTTTATGTTAGTCACGTGGTAAAACTCTACGCTCAATGCTTGTGTTTAATACTGCTTCTCGTTTGCTTTTAATTTTCAAGTGTGTACATAAAGAGAGAATGAAGAGTGCACATCTCGTCGGTTTTTCGGAATTGTCATTGCTATTGGTAAATACCCCCTCTCCCCTTAAACAAATGATTAATCGATCGGCGAAACTCTGACTAAGTATGTGTGACAACTTACCGTCTGATTTGAATGAGTTACAAAATTGATTACTGAGTCACTGATTAGACTATTATAAAAATTATGCAAGCATTTGACTGGTTTTTCGACCAATTTGAGGAGGGTGCTGCGCCGGTACTCTGTGGGGCAAAGACTTGACAACTTCTTGAGTATACATTTGTTCAGGTTTTATCGGAACAATCTCGAGGCTAAATTAAAGAATCAGGTAACCTCTCAGTAAGCGGTGGAAAATTTGTTTCATTTGGTTGGGAAGAACTTGCTTCTCGGTCATTTGGCTAATATCATGTGTATATAGTATCCCCAGTATTAAGGACGGCCCGCCGTGGTTACTTTTTGGGTCTATCCTCCAACAGAGCCATGAGCTATACGTTACGTGGCACTACACTATCCCAGTCTTAACAGTCGTATCGAAATATTATTGGGCTTGGAAGCTGGTCAGTTTGGCTCTTGGTGACGTTGTAAATGCATCCGTTGTTTGGTACTTTTCTTGGGCAGGTATTCCTAAAAAACACCCAGTAGTGGCTGGATCCTAATTTTCGACGTGACAAATATAGGCTTAAAAATAACGTTAGGTAATTATGCGAAATGCGCAAAAATAGCTGATGCAATACTACTAGTACTGCATTGTCTACAGCTTATTTACCTTTGGCTATTATGTTGGGTATAAATGTGGTGTTGAGGACGGCCCGCTCTGGTTAATGTCCTCCAACAGAGCCATGTGTGGCACTACACTAGCCAAATGACAGCCACTGTACAATACAATCAACATAATTCTGCACTAATTAAATGGGGTTCAGTGTTATCGTGTTGCTGTTTGATCGGTGTACGTGTGAAGCCAACATTTCGTAACATAATTATGTGCCACATCGATCACAGTCCAATGCATTCATGTCTAACTCATTAATGATTTATTTAAACTATGTATAATTGTGAGGACTATAGGAAGGACGATCAATAGCCGGAGAGAGAGGGAGTTTGTATATTTGTATATCCAGGGGTACCATTCATTTTGTTGCATTTCACAGTATGCGTACCTACAATTTATTGGTCCCATGATTCAAGGTGAATCCATTCATGTTACGTCAGCTGCCTACTGTATGGTATACAACCGAATACACACCATGGATGAAGAACAAACATTGATACATCGGTTCAAGAGCAGGTTGAGTTAAATATCATGAGGGAGACGCTAACCGATGCATTCGAGGCAGGGACGTTGCTAGGGTATTGTGATTGGGGGGAGGGGGGTGTATAATTAAATAATTATAATTTCCAACTAGGCAGAAGCCTTATACTATTTAAGCGGATCGCCGCCATCATTGGGTGGCGCTTGGCGTCCCAAGACAATTTTTGACAAAAAAAAGTCTCCCAGCAAATGGCACTAACCAGGCCTTCGAAGCTACATCTGACAATTTTTATTTTGAGATCTTTACAATTTACAATAGTTTACTGGGGGAGGGGGACATCCCCTGCATCCCCCTCCGCCGTGTACGGCCATGGTTGGCACGTACATGCCGGAAATGGCACTTCCCAGGGGGTTGCGTTGACCCTAATTTTTTCGTAAAATCTTTGTAGGCCTTAGGCACAGTGCCTACTGACTGATGTGTCTTCTGGGTACAGTATA
>JAODAG010265593.1:0-12945 GCA_027574785.1 Orphnurgus asper | reverse complement strand
CAAAACCGGTTTTGACCACTTTTTGACCAACCCTGTCCCTCATTTGCAGTACAGTTAACATGGGAAGGCTGCATGAGGACCTCAAATAGCACCCATGAAAGTTCTATGGGGTAGGAGACAGCTGATACAGGCTAGCCAAAGACCTTGCTTTTGGTTGACATGCATCTCCAAACCAAAAACACTTTAGTGGATGACTATAATCTGACATTCACTGATGGTGTAGGGGTCAGTTGGAAGAGATGATCAATATAGCTAGTAAATACCAATAAGATTTGGGGATTGGATAGCATTCTACTTACAGTATAGTGTACAGTATACCGATCTCTTACTAATTACTTACAGCACCTCCCTATAGGCAAAACGTGGGTGGTAGCATGAATGGTAAGCCATGACCTGCTAGGATACCGTATATAAGTAGTTCGTCCGACCAGAGTTTATCTGACAAAAAGACCATATTCAGTAGCTACAGTATATAAGCTAGAATATAGCTACCGTGGTATGGTAGCTCGTCTGAACAGCTTGGCTGGAAGATAGCAAGCATGAGATTGCAGACTACCTGCATATGCTGTGACCAAGTCTTGAACCTGGCCAGATGTAATCCTATCATTATCATAGATATATTCTGACAAACACCTGTGTATATCAGCCACAACAGACTACTGTACATAGAGTCCTTGTTTTTTTATTAAAAATATTATAGAGTATGAAAAATATTTAAAATCTGTAACAACTATGTAATCACTTAAAATCAAAAGTGGCAACAAGTGATAATCTTATCCAGCTATAACAGCAGAACTTGAAAACATATGACTGTACAATCAGTCAAAAAGGAATTTTTAAGTCAAGGTGGTAATTTCTCCAAATGTAAGTACACACAACAACTGACATATTGATAGTATACTTGTACTGCACTATACTATAGAATGTAAAACATGTATTAAAAAGGTAATTCACACAGTCAAAAAGGTATTTTTTAGGTGGGAATTTCTCCAAATCTAAGTAGGCCTACTGTACACAACAACTGACAACATCAATTACTTGCACTGCACCAACAACAATTGGATCAATTAGACCAGGAGTGTAACTACAGGGTGGGGGATGCTGTAGGCCTATCCCACTAACATTATTCTAGCCCCCCCCCTCCAGATGTGTGTGCAAGTTTCTCCCTCCTAGAAGAATTCTCTAGTTCCACCCATATTTAGATATTTTCAAGCCTGGCCATTTCCCTGTTAACTGTAGAACATTTGAATGTAATAATGGTATTGAATGGGGGGGGGTGGGGTTCCATGGGTTCATGAGCCAAGTTTGGGGTGAAAACAAATTGCCAAAATATCACAAAATTACTATACTGGAATGAGTCCCACACAACCCCTTTGAAGCCAAAATATTGCACCATTTTGCATCTAGTGACCTTTAAATTACATTTTTGGCCAAAGATGGGAGCACACCTCACCCCCTCCCATGAGAAAATCATGGCCGGATCTTAAAAATTGGGATCCGGTACATCCCTATACACAGTTATTACTTATCAGTTAAGGACTTTTTAGGCAATGCAGTAGGTGGCTTTTAATTTTTTTGTGACAATAATAGTTTCATATAATGGTGTCAACTTCAATATGTAACTTTGTGTTTCAAGATTTTTAGCCTACTGGTAGTGGTATCACCCCATAGATACAAATATTTAAAATGTTGCTTATTAAACAAAAACTTGTATTGTCACCCAATGTTTTAATGCAAAGGTCTGGAAAGACCATGCCTTCCAGGTGGTTCTATTACTAAGCCAAAGTGAAAAGTGCAGCTGGCACACATTGCATAGCTTGTGTGTGGTGTGGGTGATGTGCAAAGCGTACAAACATGACATGCCTGAAGCCTTAACTTAAGTAAAATATGATCTACGTAGGCCTAGGTTTTTTTGTCATGATGTGCATCTGGCTTGACTAGACTAGTTAGTACATGGATAATCTACGTCTAAAATCTGCGCAAAATTTCTTGCATGTGCATGACCACCACACGTAACTCCAACATTTCCTACAGGATCACCAACACCGCCCCTTAAAAATAGTGCCCTGGTACACCTGTTAACAGTACTTCATATCTGTTCACATACCCTCTCAATCTTTGCCAGCCTTGCTAAAACAAATATATTTCCATTAGGTGGATTGGTGTTGCAGTGCAGTGGTGATGGTCAGCTTGCCCTAAATTCACTATTGTCTTTGAGAAAGTGGTCGAAGATCAAAAGTACACTCGCGTCTGTTGGATGGGGACGTTAGCTGGTGGTCCCAGGATGGGATGGATGGTTATGCGACTGCCTCGTTAACCTCTGAACATTGGTCGTAAAGAGATGGATTGTTAAAGACGTTCATGATCAACACGGACAAGGTTTCTTATACCTTACACCTAACCCTAACTATACACTAAACTTAATGTTAACCTAAATATAGGCCTTCATGAAACTTAAATCCTAGAGAGACAATGCGCTGTATGTTTGTGAGTGAGCGTACAGGCTTCCTTGTCTTGTCATTGCCTGTGGTGTTTGATGTGTTTGTATAAAATGTACATGAATAATTAGAAATTTGGTATGTAACTGAACAGTATTCTTGATCCAAGGATACTTATATCGTTTAAAATAAATTTCTCCCATCATTAAGAAACGGACCTATATCAGCGTTACTTTATTATTTTGATATTAGTGGATGTATGAAGGGTGATACCAAATATCACTGTTATTGGTTGTTATTACTGCTGATTTTTTTGTATGGAGGGGATAGTCGAGACTCGAGAGTTGAATTAGTCTGCTGTGCCATGTACAGACAATCTAGTCGTCTGTCGGACAACCTCAGGGAGTGGGTTTTGGTTCTCCTACGATCAGATCAGTGGTGCATGTGTTTATATTTGTACGGTCTTGTCAACCTCCCCCAGACGCAGTCCATGCCCTTGAACCCCAAGCCATTCTTGAACGGTTTGACTGGAAAACCAGTGATGGTCAAGCTCAAGTGGGGGATGGAGTACAAAGGCTACTTGGTCTCCGTCGACGGTTACATGAACTTGCAGGTGAGTGGGGAGCGTTTCCTGGTTTCGGCTGTGAATTACACGGCCGTGCATACGTACGGTAGGGGGGAGTGCTGTAAAAACACCCTGCTGTATTAAACGCATTAATGGTTGCAGTTTGCTAGGGACAAAAGTAACAGACTGGTAAAGGGGGCATTTTTTGTTACATACACTTTGTCATGTATACCCTGCATAGCAAACCACCTTGAATGGACCTGCTCATTGCATGGACAAAACCAGGGTTATTGGACGAACGGGTTACTCCCCTGCACGGAAATCTTCATTTTCAAGCAGTGCAGGTTGTATTGAGAGGTCAGAAAGAGTTAGACCCACAGGAACAACACGTAGACTATGAGGTCCTTGATCAAAAAGTACTGTACCAGTTCTCGCTGGAATGTTTAAAGTTGCAGTTTAAGGCCGGAATTAAACAGCCAGTTCCAGTGCAGGATCCCTACTATTTATCCATAGTATTCAAGAAGCCGGTATCGTCTTGACCAGATGAGTGCAGTACATGTATACAGTAGATTAGAGCTGCCAATGATATGTTGTGAGTGTAGTACATGCAACCTTTGAAAATTTGACAACCATGCATCATAGCCAGGAAATTTACCAGTTTTGACCATGCCCCACCCCCTCTGATGCTCCGACTGGAGCATAGTTCAAAGGCCATTCTTGCGCTAATGTACATCTGCACAGTATAGCTGTTACTGTTAGCAGTATTACATGCCTAGCAAATTTTTCATACTGTGTACGTTGATGGATTGCTTGCTTTCACATCCAGTACCATCTTTCAACAGATATACAAACTCGGGACAGGAGTTTCCGTAACAGCTACTTGTCTCTGTTCTCATTTTTTTCCATGTTTATTTGGCGCCAAAAGAGGAGTGCAGTCACTCCCAACGCTCCCCCTCCGGCTTCCTTCCCTGTCAACAGCCGAATGTGCTATTGTACCCTCTCAATTATAGGAATGACTTGTTTTGTCACTGGAAAATCGCTGTAAATGTTGAATGTGATCGGAAGTTGAGCATTTGAAGTGATACGTAGGGAGTTTTATTGATGTCAAAGAGTTTACCCCGATGAGAGAAAACATTTGTTTCCGGAATCGACATATATAATCCGCTATAACATTTGGGCGAGTCGGGGGGGGTGAAGTTCAGCAAGTGCCAATGTTCAGCAACAGCACACGTTTCTAGAAGAGAGCAAGTAAAGTACATGGAAATGTGTATCACAAACATCCCTCAAATAACCAGCCTCCATTAAATCTGAGTCCTTTCTACATTTCTTGGGGTCTCCATATTCTTAACTGAACATCTCCTTTATATGCAGCTTGCAAACACAGAAGAATATATTGATGGTGCATTCACTGGAAACCTTGGTGAAGTCTTAATCAGGTGAGAAGTGTTCCACTAATTTGTTAACACACCCAGCCCCCCCCTCCACGGTGTACGAGCAGTATCATTGACCTGTTCGTGCGTGGTAGTCTACTTGGCCCAGGCCCTGACATACACGCTCGCCAACTCGCCATTGGCGACTAACATTTGGCTAATGGCGACCAATAAATGCACTATGATCGCCATGTTGGCGAGTGGCTTATTCATGACTCATTGTATTTTTATTATCATTTTAATCCCTTTCATTCGTTATTCTTAATTAATGATTGGCCAAGCCTATTTTAAATCAACGATCGCAGCTTACGCAACTGCACACACAAGTCCTGACAAAACAGTACTGTAGCACTACTGTAGTCTGCACTGTAGGCAGGCAGTACAATATTACTGTAGGATGACTTGTCTGTATGTACTGTTTTCTTGTAACTATTTTATTAGCTTTGGCTGTATCCTGTACATACATGGTATTTGATCTGTATCAAGCTTAGCCTGCGGGACGGAATTCCCCCTTCAATGTATTGCAAACACGTGACATTCTAGCGGGAGAAAACACAGACATGGCTGTTTTCGACACACGTGGCGATGTAATAATATTTGGACGTAATAGAGAATAACAAAAAACAACGTCTCGAGATCTCGCGAGAAATTTTTGTATTTTGTAATGTCCAATTTCTCGCGAGTAATGTCCAATTTCTCGCGAGTAATGTCCAATTTCTCGCGAGTAATGTCAAATTTCTCGTGAGTAATGTCAAATTTCTCGCGAGTAATGTCAAATTTCTCGTCATTTCTCGTGTAATTCTCTCGAGATCTCGTGTAATTCTCGCGAGATCTCGTGTAATTCTCGCGAGATCTCATGTAATTCTCGAGAGAACTCGCGTAATTCTCGTGAGATCTCGCAAGACTTTTTTTATAAGGGAATAAGCAATCAAGGTTTTGCTTCGCGATCGATCATGTGCTGCTTGTTTATCAGAACATTGCAATGTACGAAGTAGACCAGTTATATAGGCTACACTATTATTAGGCTAACGTTATCTGAAGCCTAGTCTAACGTTATGCTGTACTGCTAGCAGTAACATTAGGCCTATGTGGGTACAGATACACTTGTCTGCTGTTGCCAACGCATAACGTTATACTAGGCTTAAGAAATTGGCGAGTGAATTTTACAATTTGGCGAGTAGATTTTTTAGTCACGCTCGCCAAGTGGCGACTTGTTTTTAAAATTTATGTCAAGGTCTGCCTTGGCCTCGCAGCTCTGGCCACCGATGTATGAGCGATCGGGCTGAAGGTGTCCTGTGTAGTTTGTCGATGACATCATCGCCGCTGCCATTACATGTCCGCTAATTGGTGGGGTAAAATCTTGAGGTAAGCAGCGCCGCATCGAGCCTCTCCGTCTCTGTTACTGTCCTCGTCAGACGTCTAACACAAATCTTGAGAGTACAAAGGACCGCTTCACGGTTAATTCTACTCGTCCTACTGTACGTGCCTGCTCGCTAAAAACCAACCCACTACAATGCAGGAGCGGTATCGTAACCTCCTTAGCTTCAAACTGTAGCTCGGGCCAGTGATGGTAGTTTGAGCTGTAATTTTCACATCTGGTGGCTGTAGGTGCCTAGTTTGTCGCCATGGCACACCTGCAGGTCGGAGAGCTAAAAGCAATTCTTTGATAGAACCAAAGGACCGCTTTGGGTGATGTAAGAGTCGCTGATGATGATATTACAATGGAATGGAAAGAAAATTTCATTACTAGAATCACAACAATCCTAACTATCACCCTGGGTTTATGGGGCCTCAATTGAATTGCAAGCTTTTCAAGAATATCCTTGAAATGTATCGTATATTAAAAAGTGTAGTTGGACTTACTGCTGAGGTTATATATATGACAAATAGAGTTACTCTGTCATTATTCTTTCAGTTATAAAATGTATCAATGCTGATCCATGTTTAACCACAGATATCTGTGTTCTCTAATGATGCCTAAATGTTTGTTTAAAATGCTTCTTCCTGGCTGGAAAAGGGGCATAAGGTTGCACAAATCTCTACTAATTCTCGTTTTTTTTTCATTTTAATTTTCTTGAACAGATGTAATAATGTGATGTACATTAGAGGCGTGGAAGAAGAGGAGGAGGATGGGGAAATGAAAGAATAGAGGGCAGCAGACTGTTGATATGTAAATAAAGGAACTACGTTGACACTGAGGGGACGTAGTATCGTACCACGAGGTACTATTTTAGTCGTGATCCAACGTTTGCACCTGCTTGGAGCGAAGGAGGAAGCAGATGAGTTACGGAGGAATTCTATGGAAGCGTCATCTTGTTACAACTATGGAACAAGTTGATTCAACAGCGTCATCTTGTTACAACAATGGAACAAGTTGATTCAACAGCGTCATCTTGTTACAACAATTGAACAAGTTGATTCAACAGCGTCATCTTGTTACAACAATGGAACAAGTTGATTCAACAGCGTCATCTTGTTACAACCATTGAACAAGTTGATTCAACAGCCTGTATGATGAGATTCTGGTCAAGAACCACATGATAAGCCTCTTTATTTGTGATTGGATTTATAAGATGCATCATGGGTGGATGTCAGCATGGTTGGTGAAGCCCTCCCCCTTTTTCTTTGGTTGAACTTGGTTGAACCTCCAACCTTTCACAAAGTAGCCAAATAAGGCTTACTATTGATTAAATTCCAAGTGCTTGCTGGCAACATTTGTCATTGATCTTTTCACGTACTCTGGGTGTACGGTTGCTTATTCTGGTATGTAATTCATATATAGTATATACATGTGTATGTAGATCCCAGCCTATCCCATAACTGCTACATACGCCTGTATGTATCAAATATCAAATATTTGATGTATGTACTTTATGCCAAGACCACCTCAAATATTGTGTATATACATGTGTTATGTACTAATATTACATTTGAAGTATGTACCCAAAAAACTTCGATATTAGCAGCCTGTTGCGATGCCGTCAAACGCCCAAGCATTTTCCAAATATTGCTTTGTAACCGACACTTTTTGTTCACAACATCAACTGTCAGTGCTCCAGCAAGGACATGTATTCTACTCAAGGTTTGACCTCTACTTATCTAGGTGTCACACAGGTGATTGGCATCGTCACAATAATCCAAGATGATTCTCGGTCATCTCTTGTTTTCTCGCCTGCTAAATGAAGTCCAGAGCATTGATATGTTTTGTATGTTAGCAGGCGATGGGTATCCTCTGTCATGATTTGCAGATGTCGGTCGGGTATTCTATTGACCATCTGACTGGTGACGATTGGTAATTTAAAGGAGACCGGGCTCTTTATGTTGCCAATGATTTCCGTTCTGGCAAAGTATTGGCAGAGGTCACAATTGTTGTAGGATTGTATTTTTATACGAAAGATGAAGCAAGAAAAGGAAAAAATCAAGGACTAGGATTTGTTCGATATCTTGTTGAGAAGTCAAAGGCAAATTATGTTTATGGAAAGTCTTGATGCTGGTAGGAATAGGTACATGGTAGTAGTAAAAACAAGAAATTTGGCACTATGTGCTATTTGGTTTTAAAGGAATCTTTAAATATTGGTTACAAAAGGGTATTTGTTCTCTCCTTCCAAGCTCTCATTTATTCACCATTTCTTGCAGCACATCCTGCGACTGGCAATCTGTCGTAGCAATTGCTCTTCATAGGTTGTTGCTATATCTGCCGGTTTATGTTCTTACATGTTTTTATACGAGGTTAGTGGGTGGGAGTATATAAAGAAGAGAATTCTCAAATTTCTGGGAAAAAGCAAAACAAAATTAGTTTTAGATTTCATTTTGGTAATCATAAAATATGTAAATTGTATGCCCTGTGTTTAATAATTTTGCTGAATGATGTCAAATAAATAGGAATAAAAGATCAGTGTTTTTGTTTTCATAGTGGGTTGATGATGTGAACCTACATATCAATCAGTTGTTCATGCAACCTTGTCTCAGAAAAATGCTGTTGTTTAAACACCATGTCTAGGTATACATTTGTCGCAGTTTGTCCCTGCATCATTTACTGTAGTGGGTAATATCGGATACCGGGACCAGATTTAGACAGTGCATCCCTAATCTATGGAATCTTGGGATTTACATAAAGCTGTACGAGGCCCTACTTGGCAATTGTTAACAGAGAATACTTTGGTTGTGTGTTAAATCCAAATCTGAAAATTGCTTGCCAAGCCCTCCATAAGCTTTTGATTGCCTTCACACTATACTTCAGACTATTTATGTGATATTAGAGGTGCTAAGAATAAACAAAAAGGTTTCCAGTATCTCATACCAGGACCTGATTTAGAACACATGATTGGGCCCTAAGCTATGGTAATCTGTAGGTCTAGGTCCTATTTGGATTTAGCCATGGTGAGGCTGTTTTAATTCCCAGTACCGTGAAGGCATGAAGGGGTAAAAAAACCACAGCACTAGGCACCGCAAAATCAGACGTTTTTAATACTTTGGTTTTATGGTAATGGAAAAGAAGCCTTGCATGCATGCTTGGTTTTATGGTAATGAAAAGAAGCCTTGCATGCACGCTTATAAGAATGTAAGCGCTCCAGTAAATTAGTCTAGGTATTCTCATTGTTCATCACTTGAGCTTTTGTTTAAAACTTCAATTTTGAAAAGTTGCAAAGATGATAATTTTCAGGTATTGTGTGACTCTAGAAAGAAATATTGTTAGTCAAACTATGACAAATCTGTTGCATTTTTTTTGCAGATACAATAAATAAAATGCAATTCAGCCAAAGGGAAGCATCTGAAAGATTTGGCAAAATAAAAAGTTAAATTACGAGAAAGCAGTAATATACAATGGTACCGATTCACATAGTATTATACAATGGTACCGACTCACAAAACATACAATAGGATAATAAGAAAAGAACTTCTAGTGTATGCATACTGTATAACATGGTCAAACATGTGGGGAGGGGATCAACCTAACTACCAAATAGGAGAGCTAATGGTGGCTCCAGTCAGACTTGTGGAATCAAGGGAAGGATTTTACATCCCTCCTAACATACAATAGGATAATAAGAAAAGAACTTGTAATGCATGCATACTGTATAACATGGTCAAACATGTGGGGGGGGGGGGGATCAACCTAACTACCAAATAGGAGAGCTAATGGTGGCTCAAGTCAGAATTGTGGAATCAAGGGAAGGATTTTACATCCCTCCTAAGCGAGACGTTCATGCTCGAAGCACCAGCAAGGAGCCTCAACCATTTTCGGACATACCTACAGGCGGCAATATAGAAAATTCACTGGCCGATGCCTAGACTCCAAATGAGGGAACCTGTCAACAGCCACGACTTGTCAACATCTGTTTCGCAGGGCAAGGGAAAATTCCTGCACCGGTATGACGGGAGGGCGCTGCCGATGTGGCAGCTGACCTTCGAGCTGACCTTCCACAGTTCACACTTACAATTCCAAACTATAACTTATCTGTTCATTCCTAATGCTCTCTGTTCCGTCCATGAGTGCCCTCACTGGCCAGAAAGTAGGTTATGAGTTAAATACTTTAAACTGCAAACCAGATACCAATGTATGAAAAATGCCTACTGTACATCCAGAAGAGAAAAGGAATCGTACCACACCGTGCAACTGGCCAGAAATTAGGATGAGTTAACTACTTTATTAAAATTAAATAAAAAAACTAGTGGAAATTTTTTGTGGAAAGTGAAACCAGATACCAATGTATGAAAAATGCCTACTGTACATCCAGAAGAGAAAAGGAATCTTACCACACCGTGCAACTGACTCGAAATTAGGATGAGTTAAATGCTAGATTTATTGTTCAATAGTTTAACAGGTGTCCCTCAACGAATTGAAATGAAATTAGACCTTTTCATCACTCAGATATTATGCCTTTTGCCTATCATGACTTCTCCTGCGAAGAATTTTTCGTTAGGCCCAACTTGGTACGTAAAACACATCAATATGGAGCATCTTCACATTATGGAGGAAACTCAAGTATAGAGTCCATCTGGAGTGCCATTCTTGCAGGTTTACAAGCAGATTCTGCTAGATTTCTTCCTGGCTCCTCACCTTCATGAATAATAATGAATCAATAGTTGTACGCCATGCATATACATGCATTTAAGTCTTACATTCAGATCATGGACTCCATTGTAAAAGCCATTGTGCGAGCTCCCTCGCCATAAAGATACAATCAACGATAGATTTCATCTGAGAAATTGATGGTTCTTTTAAAATGACTACAGAGGGACTACAGTCCTCAGAGAGAATACCAAAAAAGTACACATGTACACACATATGCCAACTTGACTGCATAGGTTCAAAACCAAATAAAGCCCCCAGCCTACAAGCAAATATACTATATAAACAATCACTGAAGGAACTGGCTTTGCCAGTTCGACCAGGAGTTTTACTTGTACATTGAATACCTTCCTACAAGCAATAAAAGAAAGTTTACAGAAAGAACCAGCCTCAGCCTGAGAATATATAACATGGCATCTGTCATCATGTCTTACTGTGTACAACCTCTCCCTTCTTCACAACATGCAGAATTAGTTTGTCTGAGCAACCCATCTGGTAAACTAGGTGTTCCCATCTGGAAATAAGGTATAAAAAAAATCACTGACAGTGGAACAACAAAATAAAAAAGCAAATGGTTTCAGAATGAAAGAATAAGCAGGATCAGGACCAGGATCCTTCAAGCCATGAAGCTTCCTTTGAACTATATATATTTCCTCAGAAAAACAACATCACTCAGATTAGACTCAGTGGCCAATGTTTAACCTTGCTATATCCTCCAGACTTTCACACGTTAAACTCCGAAGAAAAAGAGTTATTCAGAATATTATAAATAACCCGGACTATCACCAGAAGTAGGTATGTATGCATGGTATCATGATTGAATCATGTTAAAAGAAAGTTGATATGATTCCAGTAGAGAAAGTATACGATACATGTATAGCCCTGATGCATTTTTTTGGGGGGAGGGGATCTATGAAGAAGGGGAATTCAGCATACCTTACATATGGTCCAATTATAATACAAACATGCTAATCAAATGCAACAAAAATAAGAACATTTACTCTGCGTGGTCATCTATAATCTGTTCATCAATTTGATTGTTCATTAGACTTTCACAGGTTTTATACACATCCAAGTTGCAATGAAACTGCAATGAAACTGGTTGTTGTAAGTTCTTTTATAGCTAATGTCCGGGGCATTATCCGAACGAAGTCCAGAATTTATCCTACTTACCTTGTGATATCTGCAATAATGAAGTCTCCAACTTTTCCAACCTCTAGCGAGCCATGGGTTTCTGCTCTACCGAGGGACGCTGCTGCATTGATGGTTGCTGCCACCAATGATTCCTCCATGGACATCCGCATGACCACGCACGCTAGATGCATCGCGAGGACCTGCAATGGAAGATGGAAGGACGTTTGCTGGTGAGGGATAGTCTGAGCGTGCACGATCCTGCGGAGTGCCACTTTATATGAACCGTTTGAATGGCATTTCATGAGGCGTTGAATGACATTTCATTAGCCATTTGAATGGCATTTCATGAGCCGTTTGTATGACTGAGCAATTTGAATGTCATTGATCAGCCGTTTTATTCTTGGGAAGTCTGTCTTTCCACCCACAACTTGTCACGTCATAAAAATCTCAGCCCCTGACCTTGACAGTCAGTCTTTGCCAGGGCAACTCACTGGACAGTGATTGCGTATATCCAGTGCTTTCTCTGCAGTTTAAACTGGATAATAGGTCTTGACATATTGATAGTTCAATGTAAGTAATTGTTATAACAGTTTTATGGACAGATAAGGTGATCCTGGAGATAAATATCATGATTGTTTGAATGCCATTTGATAAGCCACTTGATGATCTAAGTATACTTGCTGAGAGTGAAAATGTTGCCAGGAATATTCCCGTTACGTGGTAGAACCTCTCCACAATCATAAATATGCGATATATAAATATTTACGGAATATAAATGATTATATAAGTGAAGGTCAAATAAGGGTAAATTCTAGGGGGCAGCATTATTACAAGACAGCTGTTTAGCATTTTATATGATGAGAATAACATGCAGGGGATTGGGGGCATTAGGAAATAAATGCAGCCCCCCTCCATAGCACCACTGTCACCAGTAGTCATCTGCATGCCTGCGTAATGTGAGAAATATGTTTTCCATCAGTAGTATGTCAAGAACGAGTCCTGCGGGGTGCCTTAGGGGTACACAAAAGGCAGCACATTTATTTACTGGCACAGATAACAGGGTGTTAGACTTTATAAAGTCATCAGAAATAAACTCTCCGTGACCACGTAACCTACCATAGACAAACAAAAAGCGTTTGGGTTGAAGTCTGTGCCTAGCGCAATGGGAACGCCGCTGTCGATCATTTTGCGGACTGGGGGCGGTACGAGTCGTAGGATGTAGGCCGTCGTTGGCAGCATCACCGCTACGGACCCAGCTTCTGCCATGGCCTCGATCCCTGCATCGCTGATCTTCTCCAGGTGACT
>JAODAG010265483.1:0-11359 GCA_027574785.1 Orphnurgus asper | reverse complement strand
CAAATTCCCACCCAGTATCTTATTTTTCAGAGTTCTTTCTTTTATATCCAGTCTAATGTACTATTATGTAACATTAAATTTTAAGAAGAAAGGCCTTTCATGATAAATAAAAATGGGGACTTCATTGTCACAAATATGGAAACATACCATGGCATATACTTCATGTAGCATTATGTGTGTAGGCCTATGCAATAATAATACTGTATACACTGTATGCATATAGTATACATGTGTCCTAGGGTGACCCTAAGCCTCAGTGCATTATGTGTTGTATTAAAGATGGTAATATATTGCTGCAAGTTGTTAGTTACAATTAAAATATTGAGTTTCTTCCACTTTTCTGCAGAATAAACTGTGTTTTTTTCCACCCTGGAAGAAACCTGCAGTAAAATATAGTCTACTCCTTTAGTTTAGTGTATAAAGGGTTTTAATTAATGATGCCTCATAAAGAAACCCTTGCTTTGTTTACAAAAAAAACAAAGACGTTTCTATTTTGGCATTTGTTTACCATATTTACAATGCCACTGAAACATGTGAACCACAGGGAATGAAACCATTCACTCTTTTTGTAACCTCTTTATTTCAAAGTCAATAAGCTGCTGTAATATTGAAAGATTCAAAATTACAGATTTTCTGTCTAATTTTCAGTAGGGGCTTGTGACGCGTCACGCACCTTGACACTGCTCAATAAATAACCCAATGTAACCAACAATGGCAAGAGTAATCTTTCCCTCCGATCACCACAAGATAAGTAGTAACACATGGACTGGAGTTCACATGATAGGAATTTCCCATTGCAGTATGATACGGACAGTCTCTCTGTCAATGCACAGATGTCCTCTTAGAATAAATTTCACCGCATATAGCTCTGAACTCCTGTACGTACAATACATATAACCTGCTCCTAGCAATATCAAAGAATTCTCAGGACTTTCATAGAAAGTAACTCCTTGCTCCAATGTTGCTTACAACAAATTCAACAGCCACCATGATATTACAACTGAACGAATGACTACTAGATTAACAGAACTAATCAGAATGCATGATTTAGTGAAGGGCAATCAAATTCTATAAAAAAAATATATAATTATATATGTTATTAAGTAAGGAAAGATGGTGGTACAGATTGTCTACTGGAGTCTAGCTCGAGAAGCTGAAATCTTAATGTACACCCAATCAACCTGGGGGATGTGGGTATGAGATAATTATTAAATTTGAAAATTTCTACCATTTGAAAAATTAAATATTCCGTACAATATGAAATTCCTACCAGTCAAGTGTAAGGGAAGGCCTGAGTTGTACCATTTTGTCAAACATCATATGTTTGCATAACCATCTTTCAGAAATATGATTCTTTCAGAAAATTGGGTCTAACTTAAAGGTATAGAAAGACTCCACAATCGTCCCAGGGTCTATAGTCTATATGCACGGACCCTTGTCATTTCTTACGATCCAACAGCCGCTGGGTTAATTGTTCTAGGCTCCGCCGTTCTGGACTATCGTCTAGTCTCTGAATCTGTAGCACCGCTTCCCTGCTATACTGATAAGCTAATAAATGAGATTCCTCTATACTGTTTGTCTGAAAAACAAACACAAAATCCATCAGAAGAATGAATCGTCAATAGGACTAAAAAATTCAGATGCTTCCATTTTCGATCAAGCAAGAAACAAGTAGAAAACGACAAACTTCACTAAGATTTTTTATTTAATAAATATATATATTTTTTGTCTTGTTTAGTATTTGAAAACTCAGGTGACTAAAAACAATTACATGAAAACCTAGACAAGTAAAGTAAGAAAGTATAGTCAAATGCATGTTTGCTAAGTTGATGTAAATAGCAAAGGCTAGGCAGTATAGGCTACAAGTTCTATTTACACTAGGTTAGCCTATTACTAGTTCTAGTTCATTTTATAACTTCGTTATAATCCTGATCTGGTACAAGCTTGTAGCCTATGAGTGTTTGTTATTGCATGAGAATATAGTAATAATAGACCTTGCGCCTAAGCCTAAATAACAAGTCTGTAACACTTACACTAATTAAATACAAATGTAATTAAATAGTAGCCCTAGGTTCTTTGAAGTGACTAACATAATGTAATAACATGAAACCTAGGCTAAGCCTATAATTACAGTCTAGAGGTTTGTGTTTGACTATCGTAATGATAGGCCTAACCGACGACTATTTATGAAAACAAAATTGTCCTATTCAGTCCTGTTCGATAATCCAAATTTATGATATATTCCAATCTCTTCATACTATCTATTGTTAGCATGAATAATTTCAAAAGCACTGGTATGCCTAGACTAGTAAATTGCTGTTGCAAATAGTAATATGAAATGAAGCCCAACCATTCTAAAAATTATGACCTTAATTTTATTTGTATTTAATTAGTGTAAGTGTTACAGACTTGTTATTTAGGCTTAGTCAAGGTCTGTTACTACTATATTCACGTTGAAGAATAGCAAGGCGGGAAGGATACCTGCACAACTGCTTCCCTAGCTTTTTCCACATCTCCTTCGACCTGAAACCTCCGCATGATCATCTCGTTCAGTTCTGGTTGCTGAAGGTGGAAAAAATAATTACCCACAACTTTACCATAATCTCATGCTGCAAATGTTGATCGACAGTATAACTAACAGGCTGAAAGATAATAATCAACATCACAACCAGATATGGAAAGTGCTTTGTGGTTTCTAAACGAATTGTTTTTCTACAAAAGAGTCTGATTCATGATGGATTGCTGTTTGAAATAAAAAATTTCAAAATGTTTCAGTAATACTGTAACTTTGTTTCATGTTTGCAGTCAGGACTTACAGTTGTGTGTGTCCATGCTTACAACATCGATGCCAGCACTATTCCAGTGCAGCCATACCCACTAGTGAATCTAAAGTCAGGAAAATCAAACCCACTAGCAAATCTAAAGTCAGGAAAATCAAACCCACTAGTGAATCTGAAGTCAGGAAAATCAAACCCACTAGTGAATCTAAAGTCAGGAAAATGATTCATATAGGATGGACTAAAAAGTTAGAGCTGCACCTATTGTATTTTTGTTGTGTAAAAAAACGTCTTGCGCTGAGGTTAACTCAAGGAATTTATGATGATATAAATGCATTGCAGAATTTATGACCATTCATAAAGAATGTTTACAATATCGGTCTCGGCCCGATATTGCGTTTGGAATATCAGATAACAGAATTTTGTAAAATCGGCCAAACAATAAATAATGTACAGGAAATACGTTTGTAAGTAAACATAAACTTTTTAACTATTCCCAACTGTAATGGTCGCTGTAATGTTCACTACACAGTCTGCCCGGTCTTTCTTCTTGATGACATCATCTTAATTCTTAATGACATAAGCACTGTCATGTAGGGTGCCTGCTCATAAACCTTTCTCATCCAGACCCCAGTCTATAAAACTGGGGTCTAAAATATAAAACATACCCCAGAAAAAAATTTCCCTTGATTAATGACTGGTGCTACTCACCTTCAAGGCAGCAAAGAGGACGGGAGCCGTCGCCAGCCCCAGACGGAGGTCCGCCACCGTGGGCTTCCCAAGGGCCTCGTCAGTGGAAGTGAAGTCCAGGATGTCGTCGACGAGCTGGAAGGCCATGCCGACATTCTTGCCGTACTCGTAGGCGACGTCGCAGATTTCGTCCGAGCAACGGCCTAAGACGGCCACCTGAGTTGGATGTAAGATGACGGTGTCTTCAAATCGTCCTGCTATTCAGGTCAGTCACCCTTTAACTATTCAGATCCAGCTACATTAATCCTCGATTTCTAGTTACTCTTAAAGATAACCCATGATTGTAAACCATCAATAATTTGCCAGATTAAAAAGTGACTAAAAAGAGTTATGTATGTGTGAGAGTAATAACTTATTTATTCACCTTAGAACAATCCGAGGTGCTAAAGAAAGTTTCGGATTGTGTCAAGAGTCCACCCACCGTCCAGCAGCAAAGGTGACATTACTTGATAAATCATACTCACTGCCTTGGAGCTGTTTGCGAGTAGACTGGCCGTTTTCTTGTACGTCTTAGCGAGGTAGTGAGAGAACCGTTCGTTTTCATTTTCCTTGGAGCCCAACTGCATGAATTCACCTGCGACGGGACGAGAAACAAGACTTTGCAAGTCGCCACCGGGGTACTCTCACAACAAGGCTGGTTCGCGCGTCGGAATTATGCATCCGCAGTGGATGCAAATGATATTATTTGGCATCCAGTACGATTCTTTTTTACGAGAACGGGGAGAAATTTGTTTGTTTATTAGTTCTCATTTACAGCCATACATTCGTTCATTTCTGATACGTGTAATTATATAATCTATCGGCACCGTCTGTGAATGGCACACTACAAAGATCTAGTTACAGTATGTGCTTCTCGACCGGGGATCCATATGCACCCCCAGTATGTGGAATCACCAATGTCTTGGGGGATTTTACAAGATATTGGGAATTGGTGGGTGACTGCCTCAAAAATGGGGACAACCATTTCGTGACAAAAAATTTAAAAAAATTAGTCAACCAAATAAATTCTCAGATTATCATTTGGCAGCAGCAACCTTCCATCCAATAAGTGCAAAGGCAGCCTAATGCACATTCACCATTATTCTGTGGTAAACAGACCTCCAATTATGAAGTCTATACTATATAATGTCATTAACAGTATTAATAGTCTCTTTTATGTACCATTGATTAAACAGTCCTAATACTAAAAATATTAACCCCCCAAAAATATGATTTTATGTTCAGTAAAATCTAAAAAGAAAATACATCTCACCTCTCACAAGATCTTCTATAACCTGAGATAAAATGATGACCACTTCTGGGTTTCCTATTCTTGCTAGGGCCATCGAAGCTCTAGCTAAGACATAATCTCCAGCTAAAATAGCCTGTTTGAAGAAATGAAGAATGTAAGTATAATAAGAGTATAATGAAGAGTAAATGAAGAGTATAATAAGAGCATTATATGGTGTCAGTAAATATATGACTGTCATCTGATTTCTTAGGAATGCAATCATTGCATGCTAATCTTGGCAAGTTGCAGCCCTGAGCAGGACTGATCACTAAAGTTGATCTCTAGAAAGAAAGATGAATTAACATCTTTCCCTTTGGCAGAAGGGAGCTTACTTTTTTCTTTTTCTTTTGAGGGCAGTAAGGCATTACTTACAGCCTGTGCTTATGAATGGAAGTATCGTAAACCTTTGATATGGTTCACTCTTTTGTGAAAAGAACTGAATTCTGTCAAATTCACATAATTGATGGCTTATCAGAGAGATAAAAATTTTCTTTGCCTTGCATCAGAAACTCGTATCACAAATTGTTCACTCGGTTGGAAAGGAAAATGTCCACCTAATGTTAGAAGTTACCGGTACAGGCATTAATCCAGTTTAGGAAATACAACCTAAATTATAACAAGAAGTTACGAGACTATTTCAAACAAGAATAGAGCCACAGATTTGATTTTTGCAGGATGTTAATTATACAAATTTACAAACAATGTTAGTAACTTGTGTAACTCCCATGAAGGGCATTTGAAAGCAAATGCCAGACAACGAACGTCGCTATTTCCTACGACATCACAGATTCTACACTGTCTTCCATGATTTCACCTACAGTAACCCCCTCTTCCACCCAGAGCATGCAATCACAAAAACAGTCTCCGTGTGGATGATTTCATAGTACACAGCCGGCATTGGGAAATGGAAGTATTTAGCAAACAAGACTATTGCCTGCTTTTCGTGACTGTCATCGACATTTACTGTTCACAGTACCTTCTTCTGTCCCCACTTGTGGTTAATTGATGATTGGTTCCTCCTGGTGTCCGCGGCGTCTATCACGTCGTCGTGCATCAGGCTGGCCGTGTGTATCATCTCTGCGATAGACGCTATCCTCATTTGCTCCGGTAATACCTCCCTGGAGAGAAAATGGGATGGAAGAAATCCATCTTATACACAGTTACAGTAATCAGTCAATGTTATAGTTAGTTATAATCTGTTTATCAGACATTCCGTTTGAACAATACGGGTCGACTAGTAGTACTAAACAGCCTAGCCTGTGCTTTATTGCAATGTCCAAGATCACAGCCTTAAACTTCCTTGGACGAGAGAGAGTATACCGTCCACCAGTAACTGCTTTGAAATAGAAAAAATGAGTACTTGATTTTGCGTGTCCACACACTCTTCATTCAATTGATAATATAACACTAATTGGCTCTTCAATTATTCTCCTCTAAAACAAAGTGCAGAGTTTACATACTGTGGATTCTTCTTTAAGACATTAATGTGAATCAAAACAGCTACATTTGAGCAGCTTTTCGACCTATATTCTGATCATATACATGTATATCGAAATAACCCTTGACCAAACTAAAAGATGTGTTTGTTTATTGGGTATAATTAGCATTAATTAGCATGTAATTAACTGTTTCAAAGCTCAGCCTCAACACAAGTTCGCCCTCACATTTTACATCAGTATATAGCACTCAGTCCTGACAGTCTTGGTGCCCATCTGGGAAGTTCTTAGAATCTCTCATTTCTTTGTTTCGACTATTCCATTATTTCAAGGTGGATATTAATCTGCTGTAATAATAGTTTTGTATGACTGAATGCATGACAAGTGAATTGCTTGCATTATACTGCATGCTGCCCCACAACCAACTAATCATGCATTATCATCTGATAACCAAACAAGAGACCATTGATTAAGCCTTCATTATTAAACTGTTTTTTAATTTGTAAACCATAGGTACAGTAATTACAGGCAGATCAGCTAATTAAAGGATACCAGGTATGGCCCTGAGAGTTAATACCTACTGTACTGTACTG
The DNA here is from genome assembly GCA_027574785.1 of Orphnurgus asper. Taxonomy (NCBI): domain Eukaryota; kingdom Metazoa; phylum Echinodermata; class Holothuroidea; order Elasipodida; family Deimatidae; genus Orphnurgus; species Orphnurgus asper. The sequence goes on along the minus strand of JAODAG010265483.1, from coordinate 4,533 downwards.
TAAATACTGTAAGTGAACAAAATTTGTCTTGCGATGCAACAACTAACCGTGATTTGGCAGAATGAAAGTTGCACGCCTTTGCAACCAAGGCGACTACCATGGGGCGGAATGCCTTGCCTTTGCCATCAAAATAATACTGTGATACTTGATGCAAGTCAGGGGATTCTATATTTAATTCCTGGGGAAAAGAGAGAGAAGTCTGCATCATAAAAATATCTAGAATATTGGAAAGAAAATTAAAAACAGGTTTGAGGTAGAGAAACAGACAGTAGAATGAAGAATTTGAATTAAAACTGCATATTACTGAGTAACCAATGTAACAAATAACAAATGGCAGGTAAATTAGCCTTAAAGGAACATTTTTCCTAAAAGACAGACAGTATAACATGCAGTGCAGAAAGATTCAGAGCATACAAAAAAATAAATAAAAAATCATTCTACAGCATTATACCGTAAAGACAGAATTACAAGTGCTGTGAATATATCAGCCATATTCTACGAAGATCACCCACATTTTTCATACCTCTCGTATATTTTGGTGAAGGTCGGCCAGTTCTCTCTGGCTGAGCATCTCTGGACTCTCTGGGTTTCCTTTGGTGATTTCAGTTATCGTGGATGCATTTCTATCATGAACAGGAGGAAACGTACTATTTACTGTTGTGCAGTAGAGAAGGCTTGTCATAGCATTTCATACAGTATCCCACATCTACGAACTTCAAACACATCGTTCATATACAACTGAATTCAGCAGGATGAAATGTGGGTGTATATATTGTGGGTATATATATATACTGTCTATATGCAGCGTATATACCAGGCCCTGACATACACGCTCGCCAACTCGCCATTGGCGACTAAAATTTGGCTAATGGCGACCAGTAAATGCACTATGGTCGCCATGTTGGCGAGTGGCTTATTCATGACTAATAGTAACTTTTATTCTCATTTTAATCCCTTACGTTCATTATTCTCACAAAACAATGAATTTAGGTTGACTAATAAACTGAGTGTTTATTTTATTATTTTGTAGGATACTAATTAATACTTGGCCTAGCCTATTTTTAATTTAAAGATCGCTACTTACACAAATAGCCTTAAGGTTATCTGATGACTAGCCTAACGTTATGCTGTACTTCTAGCAATAGCAGTTAAGCCTAGTTTGGTACAGATATACTAGTCTGTTGTTGCCAATGCATTTATACTAGGCTTAAGAAATTGGCGAGTAGATTTTTACTCATGCTCGCCAAGTGGCGACTAATTGTTTTTAATATTTATGTCAAGGCCTGATATATACTGTATATATAAAGTATAGAGTATATACTGTATATATAAAGTATAGAGTATATACTGTATATATAAAGTATAGAGTATATACAGCATATACACTAATACAGTATGTACACAGTATATACAGTATGTATACAGTATACAGTAAATATTATGCCATATGTATATCATGTATACAGTATGTATACAGTATATATTATGCTGTATACAGTATATACACATATATTCCATTACTGTACATTATACTGCACTTCGATAGACCAGAGCTCATATATACTGGTTTTAAGCAAGAACTTGGGCTCTAAACCCACAATGGCAGCATATACTGTATACCACAGAACCAAGTACTAAACTGACTAGCTAATCTCCTGTTGGCCCTGCAATCCTACAAGTACCTGCATATTTTAATCTAGCTGTTGTAGTACTACTAGTGACTGTTTGTCAAAGAGGACCATACAACTGAAATAAGATCATAATTGTTACAATAGAAGCATACTGTACTGTAAGCAAGCATCACTTACTGCTTGTGTAGTGATGTACTGTATCTTTGATGACATGAATAAATCTGAGTTTAAAGAAGAGAGGTCAAAGTTTATAATTGACATGATCCTACACTGTAGGTTCTTGTCTTGCTGGGCATCCTTTGTTTTAGTTAAGTTCATTATACAAGGAATATATTCATTTGTTTAGGTACATGTTGTAAGGTGACATCATCTATAATTTACAGTTTAGTATATTAACATCACAAACAAATTTGTTGATTTATTAACCTCTACAAAAACAGCCTCTGAACGAAAAACAGCCTCAAGCCAACAAAATGGGAGCAGAGACATCAGTGGCCTATGATTCCATGATGCAGGGAGCCAATATTTACATTTGTCAGAATTGCTTCACTTCAGCATAAAATCTGCTATTCTAGGGAAGCTTGGACATTTATTGCATTGTCAGGACATTCTCTGTGCAAGTGTTAAGGATATACACTGCATATCCTTCCACTGGGTCTACAGTATACATTCAGAGTACTAATTTGACTGGGTGATGATGGTCGGAAGATCTCTTCAATAAACACTTCACAATCAATGGCTCTTCTCAATATATTTACCCAAATTGTACTCTCACATAATTACTAGTAATGCCCGCAGACGCTACTCACTTAAATACCCCCAACCCCCACTTGGTGTACAGCAAGTGTAGCAATCACTAAATGAATTCAACATTAACAATACATTTATTTATTATAAATCAGCGACCTGGCAAGTTTTGGCTGCCTAAACTTTTGAATTTTTTGGACTGTTTATATATTTAAGTATGTTTTAGGATTCTGACCATACCTCTGTTGTTTTGCATTCACTAGTCTTATGAGCAGAGACTGTTACATCTGAAGCTTACTACATTGGTACTGAGACGTCTTCGGGGTGATCTTTTGCAGGTTTTTAAATTCTCCATGGTTTTTTTGATAGGTTGACGTTCCATGATTTTTTCAATTGGTCGAACAACAAACGTACCAGAGGTCATTGTCTTAAGGTTCGTAAGGATTTTTCCAGGTTAGATAGCAGAAAGTTCTTCTGGTAGATGAGTGGAATGACTTGCCCGAGTCATTGGTGTATTCTAGTACTAGTGTCATTGCCTTCAAGAATGGTATTGATGCCTATTTTTCTAAAATCGTAGAATTTATGGTTTTTGTGGTTCAGGATCCTTTATGAGGGCATTGTCCTTTCTGATCCTTATTATCTATACTATACTATTCTGCTGCTACACAGTATACTTAGCCAGTCTAGCCTAACGTTAGCAAAGCATTAGCATAACAGGCCTAAGTGAGGTCAAACTACTGCTACACAGTATGCTATTGCTAGTTAGTTAGCCTAGCTTTGGCCCTGCAATGTCACGTTGTCGTCCGCTGGTCATGATTAATATTGGCCCGATGTCAATTAAGCATTTAAAGCAATTAATTAATTTCTCACAATGGCACTTACTTTATGGTAGCTGCAATTCAAGCACGTGACGCCGGTCCTCGTACGTTTTACATCGATCAAATAACAGCCGCCATCAACCAAGAAACGACGAGAGATGGCAAGATTACGTAACATCGCGCAGGCTGCCATGTTTTTAATTTTAACTTAGTTTTGGTTGGAGAAGCGAATTTTAAATCTCCGCTAAATACAGTTAATTGTCCATTCAGTGTATTGCCATCGTAAATCCGGAAAGTGGCAAAGTCTTAGCAAGAAAACGCGATAAGGACCAGGAAGGGACAAGCATGATCCAGTCCTACAAAAGCCCTGAAATAAACATGGCTACGGCGGCATGTTACCTTATTACCGGCAACAAAATAATAGGTTTCAAACAAATGACCTGCGCAACACGTGCTAGGTACGGAGATTACTGTGTAATTAGTTACTGTGGTCTCCCAAACAAACACGACGTACGCACTCAAGAACCATTAAACAAAAATAGGGCTCGCTGCAATCTTTGATATTTCTTAAATAGCGCCCCCATTAAGGGGGTTATGTACTGGAATGGAATTTGTGGAATTTGTGAAGGGAAAAGGAGGAAAGAGCGAGAAGAGAATATGTGTTTTGCGTTTCCACAAATGCTACGCTTACGAATCATACATTCTACTAGGTAGGCTACCTTTAGCTCAAGTAAGTAATCAATGTTAAATTATCCACAAAATGTGGATAAACTTTAACGTCCAGACTGAGAAGAGCAGGTTACGGTAAGGCCTGTATCTTTCCGACTGATCAGGTGAGTTGCCATGGCAACTGAACGGTGGCAACTTCCAGTTCTGGCTCACTGGAGATTATATTATTAATATTAGGTTAATTTAATAACACGCCCAGTGCGGAGATATTTTATTGCTTTTTGGAGGAGATACCATTCCTTCGACTCTTCTTCCAATATTTAATACCGGTAGCCCCCAATACAGAAATGAGCACCCAGGAATAAACGTAATAAACTATGTTAATGTAACTCCCACTTCCCATCCCCATTCCTATTATTTCGATTCCGGGACCGATGGGGTCACCTTCCATGGTTACAAGGCGTAATATGCGTACATTTCTAGGGGAAAGGTCAATTTTACCCGAATCTTGGTAAATTGTTCTTGTATACCTATAGAAATTGAAATTAAATACTGGGCCCCGTACGCGCGTAATGTGTTCAAAATGTTTTCCGACCCTATTTTGAAAAGCGATTTAGAAGGCAATAGCATATATATATAATAGATATATAAATATATACATATATATA
>JAODAG010265372.1:0-12948 GCA_027574785.1 Orphnurgus asper | reverse complement strand
TGATTGGTTAGGAAATAGAAAACAAAGAGTGGTTGTTGGTGGATCTGTTTCTCCTTGGATAGGTGTCACTAGTGGTGATCTCCAGGGCTAGCTTTGTGCTGGGTTCATTGTTATTTATTGCTTACATTAATGACTTGGATGATTCGGTTATAGTGTTTGTAAGATCAAAAAGTTTGCGGATGACACTAAGGTCTGCAGAGAGGTTAGTTTTGATGCTGTAGATTTACAGGTTGATCTAGATAAAATATTTAACTGGTCAAGGGTTTGGTTTATGTTTTTCAATGTTGGCAAACTTGTGTAAGGTTATGCATGCTGGTACAGTAATGGCAATGGAAGGAAGGTCTATAACAACATCGACGGTAGAATTTTGGAGGTACAGTAGTTCAGCAGGAGAAAGATCTCGGTATCCATTTGGATTCTTCATTAAAACCATCTAAGCAGTGTGTCGAATCTGCCAAGAGGGCAAATTGGATTTTAGGGTTGATTAGGAGAAAGTTTCTTCAAAAGGACATTGTTCTTAGATTGTATAAACAGATGGTCAGGCCTCATCTGGAGTACGTATGCTGTTCAGGCATGGAATCCATATTTGACTAAGGATAGGTTTATTCTTGAGCATGTTCAGAGGAGGGCAACAAAATTGATCAGTTCTATATTAGTTCCCTGTCTTATGAGCAGCGACTGTTACATCTGAAGCTTACTACATTGGAACTGAGACATCTTCGGGGTGATCTTTTGCAGGTTTTTAAAATTGTCCATGGTTTTGATAGGCTGACATTTCATGATTTTTTTCAATTGGTCGAACAATAACCGTACCAGAAGTCATAGTCTTAACCTTCGCAAGGATTTTTCCAGGTTAGATAGCAGAAAGTTCTTCTTTTCGCAGAGAGTGGTAGATGAGTGGAATGACTTGCCTGAGTCATTGTGTATGGCTAGTACTTAGTAGTGTCATTGTCAATGCCTTCAAGAATGGTATTGCCTATTTTACTGATATTGGTAGAATTTAGGGTTTTTGTGGTTCAGGATCCTTTTCGAGGACATTGTCCTTTCTGATCCTTATATTCTATACTTTATCTATACTAATACAATCAACAGCATACACTCCGTCCAATTGCAATTTAAAGCAAGCTCTAACTTGCTCCAACATGTTATTCATGTAACCTCTGTTTTCGTCCATGCACAGTGCTTTTTATATGATTTTAATGTGTCTTATACTGTATATATTCCGCAAATTGATTGACGTACTTAAAGACTGCCCAAACCAGGGGTATCCCTACACCACCTCATTTGTTGAGAGATTTCTTATGTGCAGTGTGCTAAGGGAAAGACAAGATGAAAAGAGTTTTAGCTAGTGAAGGAAGTTGTCTTCAAAGAGGCACAATCGTAAATTGAATCGAAAAGAGGTGACTAGCTTGTCAAGGAAAGAAGTCCAATTACTGATATTCTATTATAATGCTATCAAATTCATCTCAATTAGCATACATGTATGCCCATGCATGGTTTTCCAAAAATCGAACCAATTAATGAATGGCACGTTCAACGTAAAGAGTTTGTGGTAGATCGTCATGAAGAGAGTTCAACACACAGAGTTAGGTTATATTCCTTGTTAACATTATTCTGCCAACCAAGGGTAAGAAAGAAGTATTTGTCAAATTCCGATTGATCGGCCAATACAAGTAATGGCAGAAGAAACAATAACAAACATTTACATCTTTGCCTAAATCAGTAACACGTAATATACAGTACATATTAAAAAACATGCACTACTAAAAGACTGTCCCCTTCAGCCAAAAAAAGCCCCCTGAGAGTATTAAGGGTATGGTTTGTAATAATTACTCCCTTTAATATCTTAAAAACAAAATAACCAGCATTGATGGCATTTCGAAAAACGGTGTTACTGGTGATCACTTCTGTGAAAACTAGGCAACTGAAAATACTGTGACCATGCACCTTGAGGAAAGACACTTAATATCGGCCAATATGTCTACTGTACTTGTAGCGTACAGTATTGTACATTTGACTGATAATACTTTTCTCAGCCATCGTGGATGTGTGGATATATACTTGATTCAGTATTATGCATTTGACTGATCATACTATTCATGAGATCCTCATTTGCCTGTAACTTTTCTCTTCTTGTGACTTGAAGGTGAGGTTTGGCCAGGCTACAGAGAAGACAGACGTTTTCAGAAAATCCTTAAACCCGCAGTGGAATGCGGAGTGGTTCAAGTTTGAGGTGAAATATTAGGAATTTATTTTAAGCAATTTTTTATGATGATGTCTAATCTTGAGCATTATTTGCAGAGTATTCCACATAAAAGAAATGCTCTTTCCATTGTACTGTATAAAGCATGTGTGACTTTTAATTCCGACAAAATCCATTACCAAGGTGATATTCACTGTGACATTCACGTATAACTGTTTAGCTTAGAAAGCAGGCTGAAATTTTGTTCAAATCCGGCCTTATTATATTCACTGACACAAACTGTTATCTAAAAAAGAAGTCAATTGGAATATTACCTGGGCAGAATGTAATAGGGTTTTCCTCTGCGACAATTATTCATCTTGGGGGGCACACTAAAGAGTTACCATATCCACCCCCCCCCCATAATTTTGGGAAGGGATGGACGCTTTGTTCATAGTGATCCCTTAGGAATATTGTGGTATTATCATACGGTAGTTCCGGTCATTTTCTATGGTTGCGCTTCACGAAATCGTGGCTAGATGTGAACACGTAATGCACCTCTTTTTAATGAAATGATTTTATAAGCATACCTAGGCCTCACTCTAAATAAATCTATGGGATGCCAGGAGGTCTTCTTGTAACTTGTGTATTTTAAACTTGCTATCCTTCTGACATCTTTCCTTCCTTCCATTATTTATTGATAATGTTTCTTTATTTCTATATAATAATTTTTTCATATTTTTTATTTATAATATTTAGTTAAGTATTTATTTACTTATACAGTGTTTATTTATACTTTCATTTATTTATTTAAACTTGATTTATTCTGGAATGTACAGGTGGATGATGAGGAGTTACAAGATGAGCCTCTTCAAATAAGGTGAGCCTTAGGCAGAGAGGCTGATGAGAGGGGGGGATGGGGCGGGCAGTGGTGGTGACTTGAGCAGGACGGATTATCTTGCCAAACCTGCCAGTAACATGTGTACAGACATACCGTATGCACCCATTGCATGTAGTCAACTATGACACTCTTTGCCTGTTACATTATACAGTAGCCTATATAACTTGTCTACTTCGTACATTACAATGTTCTGATAAACAAGCAGCACATGATCGATCGCTAAGCAAAACCATGATTGGTTATTGTTATTCTCTATTATGCCCAAAATAATATTACACTGCCACGTGTGACGAAAACAGCCATTGTATGTCTGTGTTTTCGTCCGCTAGAAATGCCACGTATTTGCAAATACATTGAAGGGGGAATTCTGGCCCGCTAAGCATGATACATACCAATAAAGTGTTTATGTACTAGATACAGGCAAAGCTAATAAAAGAGTTATAAGAAAACTACATGCAGTATAGCCTACAGTAATATTGCACTGCATGCCTACAGTGTAGAATACATAGCGTGCTACGTGTGTGTTCAGTTGCGTAAGTAGCGATCGTTGATTTAAAATAGGCTAGGCCAAGCATTAATTTGTTAAGAATAACGAATGTAAGGGATTAAAATGATAATAAAATGCAATGAGTCATGAATAAGCCACTCGCCAATATGGCGACCATAGTTCATTTATTGGTCGCCATTAGCCAAATGTTAGTCTCCAATGGCGAGTTGGCGAGCGTGTATGTCAAGGCCTATAGTACCACTAGGATTGAAACACCACTAGGATTGAAACATACCACTAGGATTCACTTAACTATGTCATGCTATGTGCCATGTCTATGCTGTTCCATGTCTATGCTGCTGAATGTCTATTCTTTTTCAGGGTGTTGGATTACGACACCTACAGTGCCCATGACTCCATCGGAAAAGTGAGTTCCCATTTTTGATCGAATCATTACGGTTTTTCGATCCTTTTCTGAAGCATTCGGAACCTTTATGCATTCAGAACTGTGGGTCTGCATGTACTTGTATTGTATTCAGTCTGAGGAATTCAAAGTCCTCAGTAGAATTCTATTGTTGATTCCATTGTTGTGGTTCCTTGTTAGTGTGTAATTGTTGCAATGGATTTACATCTGAATGATAACCAATTGAATAATCCATTTGATGTGATATAACTGCGTGTCACACTTTGCTCGTAGACACGATATTTCATCGACCGAAAGTCAGTTTCAGTTGTGGTCCAGTCAAGAAGCCTATTGCTTTTTGTACATGGTAACTTATCTGTAAAATAGATACGACTTGAAGCAAGCACAAATCCCTTAATTTTGTATCCTAATTTGCTGTGTTTGTTTGTGTCATGGGGAGATTTATATCTATCTTATTTCTTAAAGGTTTACATTGACCTCAATTCCTTACTGTGGAAGGATGGCGTGTCCGAGATCTCCGGCTGGATGCCAATCTTCGACACCATGCACGGAATCCGTGGCGAAATCAACGTCATGGTGAGAGTGGAACTCATAGAGGACGCCAACCAGTTCCGGCAGTCCTCCTGCGGCGTCCATTTCTTCAGCTGTGAGTCACAGACTGAGTTGTTTTTGTCGTGCAAATTATAAGTATCCCATATCGGTTAGGCTCATTCCCCCCCCTAACAGAAGTAGCCCACTTATGCACCAATTGCCTTGAGAGCCACCATCTACTGAGGAAGCAACCCTCCTCCGCACACCAATTGTTCTGTTTCCCCCCCCCCCCCCGAACGATTGTTACCCGTACCTGCTTAGGGACCGCTGCAAAACACGCCACAGAAACCGATTGCGGCAGAGATTGAAACATTAGCACTCGACCTTGACCCATTGGTGTCTATATTCTACTGTGACAGTCCACCGAACATTTGCGAATTATGTGCTGGTTTCACGGGGCCTAAATATATCCGATGAAGGTGACAAAAGACTCCCAGGACAGCGCTGTAATCCAACCAAAACGTTTATCGTTGTTTTGTTTTTTCGAGCTGAGTATTCTCTTTGACGGTAACTTTGCTCGTTAATTGTTGAAACAGAGTTAAACGATTTTCCTATGTTGCAACAGAGGGTGAAGATTACGCATCATATATTCGCCATCCGTTTTCCCAATTTTTATCTTTCGTTTAGTTTTTAACCACCTTTGGCAGAGGAAGCAAAAAGCTAAACATTGCAAACTTTTATCTCGTGGTGGACCAATTCTGTCCAACTTGAGCTACAATACTCACTGAGCAGATTAGAGTCATCTGCCCTGTATCTACTTTCACTGATCAGTGAGTTTCCTAGGCAACCATGGTAACTCCCAGTACTGATTCCTTATCAATATCAGGGTAATAAAAACTGAGACATTTTATTGCTTATTGAGGGAGATAAGTCTTCCTCCAAAATTGAATAGCCTCCAAGAATGTGGGATTATGTGGGTCTCATGGACAGAAAAGTTATGATGATGAACAATTTTCCAGAAGTATAAGAAAAATACAGGAGTCCAAAAAAGAGAGTTGTTTTTGAAAGGTTACGACCGGTGTTTCGAACATTCAACGGAGCATTGACCCCATCCTTCATAACTCACCTATTAGGGTTCTTTATCCTCAGTTATCTTTCATAACTCACCAATTAGGGCTTTTTTATTCTGAGTTATCCTTTATAACTTACCATAGAGAGCTTCTTTTTCCACAGTCATCCTTCATAACTCACCATTTATGGCTTCTTTAACCTCAGTCGTCCTTCATAACTCACCAATTTGGGGCTTCCTTATATCCTCCGTTATTCTTATCTTATTGTGTTTGGTATCTGCAGGACAACAAGATGTAACATCCCATGCCTGGTGTGCATTCTCTTACCTTGTACCCACCTCAATCGATACATTCCTTTAATGCAGGGGTGGTGGAACCGCGTGCCATTAAACTCGGCCCACTATTCAGTCAATAATCGGTCTAAAAGAAATGTTACGTTACTTTAACTATGAAAAGTAACTAAACCTTGCACCATTACATGATACCCTAGCTGTGCAGCCCATCCAGTCCTTTGAAGTCAAACTGTGGCCTTTGACGAGAAAATGTTGGCCCTGCACCCCTGCTGTGAAGTGAATCCATTGTAGCCTGGCATTGTACGTTATCAGGTCATGGAATACAAAACTTAAATGCCTTTTTCATGAGAGCAATCAAAAGCCTTCCTTACAGACTTCAGATTATTCTCAGATTATAGAAGCAATTTCATGGAGTGTAACCGTCCACAGAGCACCACGTGTTGGGAACTGTTTCAGCACCCTTGCATGGGGGGTATATATAAAAAGTACCTATATATAGGTACATTTTAAAAAATGATCATATACAAATATTTACATTATCGGGTCATTTCTGTTTTTTCCCCCGACATCATGTGGCTTCTTTTTATGCAAATCATGTGGCCCTATAAAAGCAACCGACATGCATTGTGCATTCCTTCTTGTCAACAGCATCAAGGGTACCGTCTTGCTACACCGTACAAGCTATTCATGGCTTTGTTGAAGAACTGGTCGTTAACAACGACCCTGAGTATCAGGTAGGTGTCTAGTTAAGTTATTGATTTAAGATGTTGATTCTATATAGTCTCTTCCATATGCATTGAGGATTAAGGCTAATTAAAATTTCAAAAGCAAGTGGCTTTAACTGATATATTTCCATAAATGGCATTACTTTGATAGTTGCCTCATTTTCATTGTGTTTGAGCAGGAAGCCGGCATGCTAATTGCTGTATATTGAATGACATGATTATCACACGCTGCATAACGCATAGTACTTTTGTATTTCCAAGTAATTGATTTTGAAGTTCTAAGTGCATTCAATGCTCCTGTGATATGTTTATTGTCCTTGAATATTTGTATAAATGACTGTTACCTCATATGAGGGGAAATGTTTGGGATTCTTCAAATTGTTGTATGTATTGTAATCTCAAGTTTAGTATGATAGTGTACATATAGGCTAGGGGATATAGGCTAGTATCTACATACACATGTACATATATATATATATAATAAATATATTTGAATTGAGTTAATTTGAGGTAGTCTTACAAGAATTACGTACCTCAAATACTGTATATGTGTATGTATAGGCTGGAGTATCAGCTAGTATATCTACATACACTTGTACGTATACTGTATTTTTAGGTGTAGTGTTACGATGTACATACCCCCCAAATATAGGTAGGATATTAAAATACGCAATGTCATACACTAAATTTGAAATTGCCGGACTGCAATGTGCTGAATACTTTACTGTTTATCTGTTACCATGATATCAGTGGATTGATATCATCAGGACTCCCAGGGCCTCGAATGAAGCTAGACAGAGGCTGTTTTCGAAGCTCTCTGGAGAACTGCAGAGGAAAATTGGCCTCAAGGTTCTGGAGGTGGAAGGAAATGCAGTCATTGGGTGAGTTTCCAATTGGTCCCCCAAAATGTCACTTTTCTCAAACCCTTAAAGCTCCCGGCCATCCAAAGATGGCGAGCGAGCGCTATCGTAGGCCCGTTCTTGCGGTGTAGCAGCCTCCAGGGCCAGCGGTGTATGGCCGTTCGGGTTGTAATTGTCAAATCAGACGACGTCATCGCCACCATTACATATACGCTCTTCGGAGAGCTAAACCATCGGGTAGTAGAGCGGTGCAATGATGAGCTCCACTTGAGCGAGTCCAGCGAGTCCGTACTGCTCTCGCCACGCAGCGAGAACAAATCTATGGTACGAAAATGAACCGCTAAATTGGCAGTTTTTAAGGGCTGAAGAACACACGCAGTGTCCCTCCTTTGTTGTTCGTTTCAAAAAGAAAGGAGAACATGGAAGAAGTCAAAGGTTACGTTGAGTGAATGGGAGGACACTGAAAACAGTATTGGGCTTATTGAAGGGTGCACATCTGAATAACAAAGATGTCATTCGTTGATTGAAAAAGGATTGTGCAGGAATACTGGTATCATACTGCATTGATTGATAAGGGATTGTGCAGGAATACTGCATCATGCTCCGTTGATTGATAAGGGATTGTGCAGTAATACTGCATCATGCTTCGTTGATTGATATGGGATTGTGCAGGAATACTACATCATGCTTCGTTGATTGATATGGGATTGTGCAGGAATACTGCATCATGCTCTGTTGATTGAAAAGGGATTGTGCAGGAATACTGTATCATACTTCGTTGATTGATATGGGATTGTGCAGTAATACTGCATCATGCTTCGTTGATTGATAAGGGATTGTGCAGGAATACTGCATCATGCTTCGTTGATTGATATGGGATTGCAGGAATACTGCATCATGCTTCGTTGATTGATATGGGATTGTGCAGGAATACTACATCATGCTTCGTTGATTGATATGGGATTGCAGGAATACTGCATCATGCTTCGTTGATTGATATGGGATTGCAGGAATACTGCATCATGCTTCGTTGATTGATATGGGATTGTGCAGGAATACTGCATCATGCTTTGTTGATTGATATGGGATTGTGCAGGAATACTGCATCATGCTTCGTTGATTGATAAGGGATTGTGTTGGAATACTAGCTGCATCATACTTCGTTGATTGATATGGGATCGTACAGGAATACTGTTAACAGTGGATTTTTTAGTTTGGCAATGAATCTTCATTGCCACATTGCTCTTTTTGTACAGTACTCAATTAGAACCCAGTGGTCCATATGTCAAAATTTGTGTGTAATGGTACCAATGAATGTCGTCTTAGTACGAGATGAACAATATCTACTGTATGTAGTTAAATACTATACAAGGCTGCTATCATAAACAGGGTTCTCGTCATAGTACGAGATGATCAACCCTCATGTTGGAGTGTAACGATGGTTCTCGTTTTAAGATGAGATGACCAACCAGTCCAGCTGTTCTACTGCAGGCTAGTTATACAATACACAAGGTGTACTGATTGTTCTCATCTTAAGATGAGAACCAGTCAAGCTGATTCTACTACATGGTAGTTATACAAAACATATAAGGTTGCTGGTGTACTGATGGTTCTCATCTTAAGACGAGATTATCAGTTATGCTGTTTCTACTACATGGAAGTTATACTATACACAAGGTTGCTGGGTGTACTGATAGTACTCGCCTTAAGACGAGATGATTAGTGATGCTGTTTCTACTACATGGTAGTTATACTATACTCATGGTTGCTGGGTGTATTGATTGTTCTCATCTTAAGACGAGAACCAGTCAAGCTGATTCTACTACATGTTAGTTATACAATACATAAGGTTGCTGGTGCACTGATGGTCCTCGTCTTAAGACGAGATGACCAGAGATGCTGTTTCTACTACATTGTAGTTATGCTATACACAAGGTTGCTGGGTGTACTGATAGTTCTCGCCTTAAGACGAGATGATTAGTGATGCTGTTTCTACTACATGGTAGTTATACTATACACAAGGTTGCTGGTGTACTGATTGTTCTCATCTTAAGACGAGAACCAGTCAAGCTGATTCTACTACATGTTAGTTATACAATACATAAGGTTGCTGGTGCACCGATGGTCCTCGCCTTAAGACGAGATGATCAGTGATGGTGTTTCTACTACATGGTGGTTATACTATACACAAGGTTGCTGGTGTACTGATTGTTCTCGTCTTAAGATGAGATGACCAACCAGTCAGTTGTAATAAGTGTTATAATTATTGTTCATGCTTCCTTGATTGATCTCCTATTGTCCCAGGTACTGGCAGTGTTTTGATATGGAAGGAGAATCTGGAGTCGTTGTCCGTGGTATCGGAACCGCTGCAACGCTGAAGAAGACGACTGCGTTTAGTCCACCAAAGGACATCACTAAAGAGTGAGAGTATATTTGATATTAGATTATTTGCAGTTATGTTGAATGTAACTAACTGTAATCAGTAACTTATGAAATACTTTTGATATGCGACAATTACATGCAGTTATCTTGAACACCTAATCACTTAAAGACATGTTATGTATGAAATACTTTTGACATGACACTAACATCCTTTTTTATGTTGATTAACACTCTAACTAATTGGAATCATGCAATTTTTTTATATGAGATTACATTCATGCAGTTCTGTTAAATACCAATAATTTTAGTCATGCAGTAACATTTCATTTTATTTAAGTATTTTGATATGAACTACATGCATTTATCTTGAATATCAATGTAAACTAACTGCCATCAATAACATTGCATGTATGAAGTATTTTTGATATGTGGGACTACAATGCTGTTATGTTGAATACCAATGTAACTAATTGTAATCAATGACATTGCATGTATAAATTACTGTTGATATGAACTACATGCAGTTATGTCAAATACCAATGTAAATAACAATTACACTCGATAGCATTTTTAACGCAGCTGTAACTTGTAAACGAATTGAAATATTCTGGAAGTTTTACTTTCGTCGTATGTGAAATCGAAACGACCCTGCATGTATACCTCAGGTAAAGCATTATCTGACGCCGAAGGGTTGCCCTTCCCATTGTCTCTTTCTTAGGCTCAATACTACTTCCCTGGACGATTCTGGGGAATCCGCTCCACAGGTATCACCCGCAGCTCCACAGGCATCCCCCGCAGCTGATCACGTATCCCCCGCAGCTGCTGCTCACGTATCCCCCGCAGCTGCTGCTCACATATCCCCCGCAGCTGCTGCTCACGTATCCCCCGCAGCTTCTCGGCAACCACCGTCACCCTCCAAGCAGCTGATCCCGCCGTTCCTGCAACATTCTGACCCCGACCTGGCTGCAGCTGCTTCTGGTAGGTAGCTACTAATTGAATTTCACAATCCTGGTTGTAATGATACGTGGTGACTGTGTAGGTGCAGGAGGGTAGTGGGTCACGTTGGTAACGGAGCCAATTGCTGTATGCGAATTCCTTTTCCTAAATACTCGGGCAATGGACTCGGCCGGTGATATTACTGAATACACTCTGTCAGTCAGTGTGTTGCATATGTGTTAGGAAAATGATGAGACAGGTTCTCAACATTAATGTAGCCTGTGAATATTAATTAGGGAGATTTTGTCATATCATGGTCAAATTGTCCGGCTCGTCGTAAATTTCTGCCTTCCCATGTATTTTGCGTCGTTTGTGTTATCAAACTTATCAACCTAGCTTTATAATTAGCATTGTGGTAACTAGGCTGTCCAGAATATTCTATTAACGCCTAACATATGCTTGTTGTTAATGAGTAGATTGTAAACAATTTGTGTCAGCCTGCATATAGCTTGTGTTACACATCGATTGATTCGTTTCCTAACAGATATTATGGCTTATATATTTATTGCTGATTGACTATTTGTATAAGCTTTACTGTCTAGCTATTATAGATTAAAGCCTAGGTCTCCATGTAATTATGGTCATAGTTTCATCATTTAGGCAGTAAATACTTGAATCCTGTTTGTGTAATGTAATGCTACGGCTACTTGAAATGTCATATTTTTTCCAAAACATAAAATAATTCAAAGAAGCTATGCCTTAAATTTACATTAAATTATTAGTGAATATGTTATGCTAGTGTTCAAGAACTATACAAGTTATGGATATCCTGCAATTGTCAATTCAACAATAACAAATTTCAAAAAAGGTATACATCATTCTTACATTGAATTAGTGTATTTATTAGGTTAAATAACTTTATGTAAAATATTTTAGATATTACAGTGTGAATGTTAGGGATATTCATTTGTCATCAGTGATGAAATTTAAGCAAATCGAAAAGGTTGTCCACCTGGAGATATTTGGTTTTCCTTCCACAGATGCATAAGAAAATGAACACTAACACATAACAAAAAAGTATCATTAGACATTGTGTATGTTATTTGATTAAATGTTTGTGTACATGTTGCTCACGGATATGCAATATACACTACAGCCGCATATAAAATATTCTCAGCTTACTGCTGATGAATCTCCGTCGTTAGAGCATGAGAGCAGAAACGGATCTAAGTTGGTCAAAAGAACCACAATTACTATTCGCTTTACTTATTAAAAAGTAGACTCGAACCACCTAAAAGGAGGTTTTGTATGGAATGCCAAAACGGACATTAATTTGTCTAAAACTCATGTGGCAATAAGTCATCAGCGGCAACAAACATAATGACATAAATACAAAATATGTTTTTTCCTTCCTCAATGTCACATAATGACATAAATACTAAATATGTTGTTATTTTGACAACTTCCTTAATGCCACATAATGACATAAATACTAAATATATATGTCGTTATTTGACAACTTCCTCAATGCCACATAATGACATAATTACTACATATGTCGTTATTTGACAACTTCATCAATGCCACATAACGACCAACGCATTTATTTTTATTATGCAGTTCAGATATTGTCACATAACTATACCACCGTTTCGGACAATTCTGATATGTCAGTATTCGTCAACTTGGTGTCACATAATGACAAATGCCAAAACGGACATTATTTGTCTACAATTAACTCATCTGGCAATTAGTCATTCAGCGGCACAAAGCATTGCCACATAAACACTAAATATGTCATTATATGACAACTTCATCAATACCAAATTAAAGTCCGAAACAGCATACTGTTCGCCGTTTCCGACAATAATCATATGTCATTATTCATCAACTTGGTGTCACATAACGACAAATTAAATCATTATGTGGCAACAGTAATATAGTCACATTAACAACATTATTTTCCTCTAAGTCGTTATTCGTCAATGTGAAGTAGCCACATAACGACCTTTATATTGCCACATGAGTTTTAGACAAATGTCCGTTTTGGCATTCCATAGTTCTGTTTCTTAAAATCAGTGCAAGTATAATTTCACTCTAGGATTTACTCCTTTAAAGACTGATTGGTTCATCGAGCCAGTGTGACGTAAGACAGCC
>JAODAG010265150.1:0-12949 GCA_027574785.1 Orphnurgus asper | reverse complement strand
ATATATATCATTAATGATTCTTGATCAAACTCTTGATCAAACTCTTAAAGCAGCTTTAGATTTGTGGTAAAACAGCTAGATGTAAATTTCTGTATAAAATTGAACAGCAGTTTGTCCAAGCAACAGTAACCCCCTAAATGAGCAAACAAACGGAGATATTCTCAGACAGGCCTCTCTGCTTCGTGTTAGGAGCGGCATATATATATATACTGACGTAGGGATCGGGGACGGACGTTTGGCGAGGTGTTTGTTACATGCTAATTAAGAGACTAGTGTAACATTCAAAAGTAAACCCCGCACATACTCATTCACCCGTACACTTACATGACGTGACTGGTCCACTAGCTTTTGGTAAAGCCATTAACCTTCTAAGAGTTTTTATGACCAATAGTAAAGGCAACCGCAGCAACTTGCTTGGCGTTGCTCAGGAACTGTAAGTAATCATGTGAAAGTGTCAAAGGGAAGAATACTACCTGTAACCTGGGAGCGATCTTTGTTTATCCAAGCTGTTACCACACAGCGATCTTGTTCAGAATGGACATTAATGAAGGAAATATTTATTACTGGGGTAATTTTTTTTTCTCTTTTCTTGTGCTTGAATTCAAGACGTTTCTTTACGTTTCATTTTGACGTCAATCGATCAGTATCTTTTCTTTATTATCTATGCTATTTCTTTTGGACTTTGAATGCATAACACATGGGACAAATCATGACGAATAAATTCAATTTTCCTTTCGCCAAACTGTGGCCATTGAACGTAACACATACAAAACGTAAAATGACAAATTTATCGGATGCCATGTATGTGACACGTTCGTCGATCGAACGTGATATTGAGATCTCCATCTTCATCAAACGTACTCTTATATATGGAAATTAACACGGAAATTACCCACACTCCTCAAGGCGCCGGATTTAGACATCGGTGAGGTTCTAACTGCTAAGCTATCGGAAGATGTAGAGACCCCATTCCGCAATAATGCTGGGTAGCAAATGAAGCCGGCCCTGCGCAATCCGTCCACTCAAAGGGTGGTTTAGTTAATTCAAAGGGTCTGTTTGTTCAACCTCGATCCCTGAAAAGCAGTCGGTCTGGAGGAAAATCACTTTTGTATGTTTGAAGATTACCAGAACGAATTGTTGACGTGTAACACACATGAAAGCTTCCACATAGAATATTACTCGAACCAATTGCTGGTGATATGTAGTCGGCGATATGTAATACATGAATTTGAGGTTCACATTATAGATTACGGTACTCGAGCAAATATCGGCGATATGCAAGACATGAACGTGAGGTTCACATACTAGATTACTGGAATAAATTGTAGGCGATTTGTCAGACATCAATGTGAGGTTCACGTAGTAGTCTGATTACCCAAACAAATTATCGGTGGTATGCACTACATGGATGTGAGGTACCATTCTAGATTACTCCAAAAATTGTCGCCGACATGTTAGACTTCACATATGAAAGGAAGCACCACATTGTATATTACTGGAACAAATTATTAACGGCGATGTGCAATGCAGTCATATCAATGCGAGCATTACGTAGTAAACTAGATGGAACCAATAATAACGACAATCTGCAATACAGTCATATGAAAGTGAGCTTTACGTAGTATATAGATAACCCGAACCAAATAGCGGCGATATACAATGTACATGAAAGTATACATCGCCTAGCTTATTCTAAAAAAAATGAAGCAAGCTTCACATTGTAGATTACTAGAACAAATTAGCGGTGATATGCAATGTACATAAACGTATACCGGTACATAGCCTAGCTTTTTCGAGAGAAAAAATGAAGCGAGCTTCACATTGTAGACTACAATTAGCGGTGATATGTAAGGTTTTCATCTGTCACCTCAGGGCACGGTCGATACATTTAAGCAAGGCTATATAATGTGAATCAGTTCTCATGCTTATAGTCTGAATAAATTATCGGCTCGTTTACTACGATGTTCTTATCGCCTATAGCAGACTGAAGCTGCAAATCCCAAAAGATGTTTAACCTAAATCTGACGTTGGTGTTGCTAGGACGTTGTTAACGCCACCTTGCAGGGGGACGGCTTGAAGATATTGTTGAAGGGTGGGTGAGGGAATTTCAAAAGACAGCGTTGACCCAGAAAGTGGCTATAATCGCAGTGAATTTCCATTGAAAGAAAAGTAGGCTATTACGAAATACAGGTAACATGAGAAAACTGATCTAATCTCACCGGTGACATTTTGTACTATCGTTTCTGAACGGTTGCTGACTTTATCTATCTCTCTAGAGATGTTCTCTATCAATGATTTTTTTTTGTACACCCTTCATGGTGACCGGCCTCATTCACTAGTTGCCGCACTAAACGTCATAGTCAAACATAATATTCATGGACCTTACATGAATCACATGTATACTGGAAAAAAACATCGCAAAGGAAGCTTTATTTTGCGAACTTTTTTATAATATAGTTTATCAGATAAATCCTTCTTCAGTATAGGCTACTCTAATGACAGTGGGTAATAGTGGTCTACATATCTAATCGATCAGATAAATCATTCTCCTTCAATGTATGGTCTAAAGAAGCTTCTGAACTTCTGTATAATTGGTTTGGAAAACAGACATTTTAGAAAGTGAACTGAGTGTTCTATATGCTATTCTGTCAAAGCTGTACAATGTTTCCGTTATCAATAGTACAACGCTCATTTACTTGGTCAACGAATTTAACGGCCGGAAGTTATGCCGCCTAAAAGGAGGCCTATGCCAACTTTATGGAGATTTATATACAGATGTATATATACTAATATCTATCCAAATGTCTTGATTAGTAGGCCTAATTGCAATTGGTTGCAACTGCTAATTTACTTTCTCCTACCACCGACGGAGAACGTTTGGGAGCCTCCAGCACACCCTACCAACAAGTTAGCTGTGTCACTATATCGACATATAAGACCAAACCATACTACGACAGGATACTATCATAAATTTATGCTGTGAAAACCCGTACTATTTGATACGGGTTGGATTGATTGACGGTGACTGGCAATGAAAGTTTCATCTGCAGAACATTAAACATTCTGCTGGAAAGGAAGAGTAACCACCGTATGAATATTGAAATGTTTTCCGAGGTAATCATTTTCTCACGCTGAAAGCTGAAACCTAAGAGAACCGTACCGTTGCATGAAGTCATTTTGGGGGGTTTTCTCGGCTGAAATGTGGCAGCAGGGAAATGTACTGCGTTAAATTAATTCGGTAATTCCTCTGTGTCCGGTTGTGGACTGGTGCAATTAAACCAATGTCAGATGAGACTGCATATACATTACTGTTATGTATCAAGAGTATTCACAGCCAGTCTAGGTATTGGACACATCTGTAGACTGAATAACTCAGCGTAGAACTCGTCGAACCAACAGTGTGTTATCTTTGCAACGACCGCCAGCGCCTTATGTTTCGTGTTCTATCAATTTTTTTGTTAATTTGCTTAGGTCTAGTATTTTTTATTCATTCAAAGCAGTTTTTCGTTAACTTTGAAATGTGTGGTTAAAAAGCCTCTCTAACTTGCTGCCTCCGTTTGAGCACATCGCCAGTCTAAACAAGTAAACGTAAGCACATCTTCTGAGTGCACCAAGATTCTGTTCTATTCATCTCTCACTGGATGAGAATAAATCGATCTCAGCTAGAGAGCTTAAGCGAAAGGAGACCATCAGTCAATGTCGACATAAGATTATGTTGTGATTCTTTTGTTTTTTTCGCTATGTGCATTAAAAGTTAAAAGTCAACCAAAGAAGAGAACGGGTTTCTTCTTTAACAACGAAATAGTCAGTATGTTAGTACGCCGTACGGTTATTATATGTAGCATGCGCGTTACAAACAAAATCGAAGAAAACAGCTGACGAAAGAGTATCCACAATCAGAAGAAGAGTTCATTCTCCGCTTCAGAGTATATACGCAATGCTTGCTGTTGTAATGTTTGCTTAAGACATTGCGTTGTACATTGATATTATCGCTTCGTCGGTCAATGAAAAGAAGATTAGGAAAGAAATCAATATGAAAAATAAGAGAGGATTATTTTGGCAGGTGTCTGATCCCCGTAATACTAATAGGCAATGCCGGTATACCTCGTCGTGTGAAAACATAGACAACATTTTGCTATGTCATCAAAATCGTGTTTCTATACGGGAGACTTTGTTTCTTTAGTTCACCTCGAATAAATTCGCCACCGGCTGCCGCTTCAAGTGGAAATTGCATCCTCGATGATCTTTGTCTTCGCGTTGTTCTGTCCTGCCCAGCTACGTCGTGGGCAGTGTGTGTCGGCCATGGTTCATTAAGAATATAGTCGCTTGTCTCATTTCGATTGAAAGAAGATTACCAAGAAGAAAAAATATCATTATAATGACAAAATTCTCCATCTATTTCATCAAGTTATAGTTTAACGGAATAGACACTATCTTTGTTCGCCCTATCCGGCCCTGCATTATGTAGGAGTTGTCTATGTAGTCTATAATATTGTCCTTATAGATTCGGAAAGGTATGTCCTATCAATTTAAGATTCTTGTTTCAGCACTTTGCTAGGGTATAATAAATGACCTTTTACTGAGAGAGTCTGTTGCGGAAATGATCATTCTGCCTTAATTTTATGTTGTTTCCCGTGCTGCGAATGACGACACCATTCCCTTATACAAAAAAGTCTCGCGAGATCTCATGAGAAATACACGAGATCTCATGAGATGTAGTGAGAAAATATATCAGGACCTCACAGTTATCCACCATCTCCACCATCTGTATAACTTTAACAATTCAATTCGTCTGTTTAATTCCTTCGTAAAAGTAATCGAATCGACTTTCACATTACGTGAAAATATGAACACACACTCACGTAAAAACGTACTTAAATATAGATATCTCCAAGTTTTGGAAACTTAAATTGTATACTAATGGAACGTACATTGACAGTCATCATTAAACATGGGTATGCTTATTTTAATATGATTATTTTTCTTTCAGTCGGGGACAATGTGATCTAAGATTTTAATTAATCACATCTCATCATACATGTTTTATTTTTTTACATTTATTCATGTAATCAGCGTGTATCAGTACCGTATAAGAATATAACATATTACGTGTATCGCTCGAATATACCTCCAATAAAGTTGCAAAGTGGAACATAAATGAAACCTTATTCTCAACTATGAACTATTGTTGCAACTGTTTTTTTTCATTTCGTAAATTTCAATGATTATCACCTCATAATACTTGCTTCTACCTGGAAGCAATTCGTAGAAAATTGCTCAGTATTGAACGATTTCTTTGGCTAAAGTTAAGGTTGGAACAATTTACCGTACTTGTATTTACTTGTAATTGTTTAATTTAATGGTTAATCGTGACGTACGGTAGGTTGTGTAGACTACCTTTTTCATTACATCACTGGTACCTAACACTCTAAATATTCATCACCTCATTTGTGACAGAAAAGACGATTCTGATTTACATATCTCGATCTATATGCTACCTTCTGGATAATTCATGAGTACGTGTTCTAATTGTGTCAATTATTGGCATGGGTGATGTGTTTAATCAGACTGAGCTTGTTTTGTCATTTTGTTTCAATTTTTATCGATTGTTTGTTTTCACATGTAACGTGAGGAGGGCTAATATCAAACAAATAATACAAACAAAAACAATCATACCATAATATATACAAACAAAAACAAGCACACAGTAATATATACAAACAAAAACAAGCACACAGTAATATATACAAACAAAAACAAGCACACAGTGATATATACAAACAAAAACTAATGTATTCAATCAAGAACAAACAAACAAAAAATAATATATACAAACAAGAAACAACAGACAGTAATATAAACATACAAACTCAAACCTACAATAACATAAACAAACAAAACATTACTCAGTGTATTGATGTCGAATTCTTGTAAGTGTTTTTTTATTTAAGAAAACATACCCAATAAAGAACCTGGGCTCTAAACTAAACAACGGCAGCGTATGTCACGACACAAATTGCCAAACTAACCAGCCACCCAACCAATCCTATTTGGAGGTTATTTCCTGTTAAATTAAGGTATAGATATCAACAGGCGAGTGTATGGTACTGCCACGTAAAGTGTAGCTCATTGCTCTCTGTTGGAGAATAGCCCCATCATTTAGTAATCACCCAAGTAGGAACATGAGCACAAATTAAACAAAACATGCGGTTGGATATATCTCATGACCAAACTGAACCCACTTCCCAGCCCCAATGCTGTTTCGATCGGACTGTAGACATAGAGGACATGGCTCTGTTAGAGCAAGGAGTTGTTATTTAAATAACAACTCCCTGGTTGAAGAACAGCCCCACCATTAACCAATGTAGGCCGACCATAACACCACATCTACTACATGTGATCTCAGAAAAATGTCCGAGAAATTAATTGTCGTGACTTGCCATGAATACAATACGATCCTCATTACGTAACTTATATAGTCAGGTGTTCGCAAGTTTCAGTCACAAGTCACAGTTCGCAAGATGAAAACACTTGTTGTATATACAACAGTAATATGTTATACTGTCTCTTGTGCGTTAAAAACCCCATAAAGAACACATAGCCTAACGTTGGTATGGGAATCGGTTGCTATTGCACAACGAGAATCTCATGGTTGGTTTAATATAATTTCGATCAATTCGGCATTTCCTGGTTCAACGATTCATTTGATATGTAATATGTCAATTTAAAAACATAAAGAGCATCTATCTCTTAACGAATCAAAAGTAGACATGCTCAATATCACCACATTGTCCGGACTAACAAGGAAACTGCCTACGTCAATAGTGTAATGAAGTCAAAATAATACTCAGAAACAGGAGCGGATATGCTCTGAATATCACTAATTATTGTCTCAACAATAACGGCATCAATAACCGGTATTAATAACAGCTGACATCCAAACATGCCTATCGTCTGATGTAAATGAGGTGGGAAGCTGCGGAGTATGCTCTTTTGTGGGCGTTAGGCAGAGTAGTAATGAACTGCATTATGTTGAAACAGATTGTGTCAAACAACCTCTCTGCCGTAAAGTGCACTGTTGAATTAGGGCGGGGTCCCCAAGAACCCGTGCCATAAGCATAAGCCTAATCAGCCCGTAGGGCTACCCGCCCTTAAATGTGATCGTAACTATAGATGTATAATGAAGCAGGAAACACTCTCGTTTACAATGTCTAGTGTGTGTAAATGATTTTTTTTTCCCTGATGTGACATCATGTCATAATAATCTCATGACCAGTTCCGGAACTCGGCGAAAAGATGTATTGGCAACGAATCGATAACCTTTACGAATGTGTGGGACAATTATTCCAATTCCCTACAGGTAATACTCTAGCTCCACTGTGGCCTAGCGACTCTCCCTAGAAAAGAAAGATGCATTGATTTTACTGACCGTGGAGAATTTGTCTCCCTCTTAAATCATGCTAGAGACCGAGATTACTTCATCATCCCCTGGCAGTTACTTCTCTGGAAGGAATAATATAAATACTCAAGAGGAAAACCAAAGGCCTGAATATCTGAAACCAATTTCGCTCGAGATCATTGGCTTTTAGTTTTATACCCTTATACGAAGATGCCTTGCAACGGGTCATGCAGTTTAATACTCTCTACGTGATGGACTGTAGTTGATATTTCACAGACTGCTATATTACATAGAGACGTAGCTTGATGTAGCCTAATGTAGCCACATCTCAGATCACGGATTACTATAATTCTGTTGCTAATATTGTAACGTGTCACTAATTTCAAGCTCAATCGTGGAGGCACACATGCCAGTCATACTTGATAACTTATTATCGTAAGAGCACCAGTCGCCCGAATATTGGTTCAACTATAGTGCATTAACGCCGGCTCTTGAAGTATAGATTTGATGAAAATTCATCGATAAAATAAAACATTTCCCGTTATTCGCGCGGCAACTGTTTTAACCACCGTACGCTTATGTTTACAGCGTTTAAATCGGGCGGCCATTTTGTTCAATTATTCGACCGCGTGGAACAGACCTTGACGTAATTGGTTCGAGATTGCAAAATGAATATGCAACAGTCCGAGCAGAATTCGGGGTATTCTGTAAATTAGTATTCCGCGTTTTTCGCAAATTAAGTAACTTTTAATTATTACTAAAAACAATTACCGTACTGAATGAAAGGCAGTAACAGAAGAAACTTCGTTGACTCAAATTATTTTTGATGAGGAATGGGTTATAATGCGTTTATTTAATTAAGTAAGAATATTTTTTTAAGTCTATGATGCAACGTTACTGCGTAACTATACACACGCATTACTGCGTTAATTGGTTGACGCGTGCGTTTACTGCCTTATCAATAAAACTTCCAAAAATTGGACTAACGTTCACTCACGTGAGACCTATTTATACAGCCAAATACAGATAATTAAGGGAGCTTTTGGGCGTTTCCTGATGAAGCAATGTTTTGGAAGGTACCGTGTCGTGGTATTTGTCTGCTTCATCAGCTGTCATCCACGCGGTCAAATGACGCGCCATGTAAACGCTGAAAGTTACATTGAAAAGTAATGGGGAATGTTCATTGGTCATTCATTTCTTGGTGCTACCCTTGGTCAGTGCTAAACTATGCACAATGTTCAATCCAGCAACATTTGTTACGTGTGGGTGGGGCTTGATTGTCATACGAAGACCTGTCGATGGGATAAACTGTAGTGTGATCAAAACGGGAGCGACAAGTAAAATTACGTTTACACCGTTGCCATGGGAACGTTGCATTCATTGGACAAGTTTATTTGATGCTTCCCTGTGTCAACGCTAAACTAAGCGCAATGTTGGATCCAGCAACGTTTGATCGGCTTAGTTGTGATATGAAGGCCTGTCGAGGATACAAAATGTTGTTTGATCAAAATGTATTAAGCTGATAATTACGTTTAAACCGTTCTCATGGAAGTCATGCGGGTGAAATTATGTTTATTTATCAAAGTTTTATTCACGCTACAGTGACAGGGCCTTAATTCTGTGCAACATTTGATCCAACAAATTTGATCCTGTTGATATCTTGGGTTTTAGACCCAAACACGGACGCAATTAAATTGTCATTCACACGTGAAATATCCCCAAGCTGCTCGGTAGATGGTATCGGAGTCAATTGACTTTACGTATATGATCTCCAGTTTTCCGTTCAGTTTAACGACACGCCCTTGCACATCCGGTCTCAATAATTCCGTTCGTAAGCCATTCGATTTTTACTAAATTGTTGAAAAAGGCAACAATTTTCGTCTTTTGTTGGTCATCATTTATTTCCAACAGTAGCGAGCTTTCCAATGACGTCACATAGTTGAAATTGTAATCCACTGCGGCCAGTTGATGCAATAATGTGATTAAGCCTATGGACCTATTGGTTTGGGCATGTCTCGGTGGCAGAACTAGGCTAGAATTTGTTTAGGTAAATATTCACAGGTGCTCTGAACGTGATCAGTGGTCAACGTGTTGTGCTTTCTGTACTAGTACAGGTAGTATGTAGTATTAACACACTCAGCTAAGCGTAGAGAAAGTATAAGCAGGCTCATAGCTTTAAGTCTATTGCTTTTAAAGATTCTGTTGAATTTTAATCTATTAGTTATGCAATCGTATTCTCGTTCCTTAGCGGCATAGAATTGATTTGCAGTGGGAATTTAGGTTAGCTTTGCTTGAGTAAGACACTCTTGCCTTGGACATAGTGAAGGCAACAGCAAGATGTCACTACTGGTCGCAGTGGATTTTGAGTACGACAAATAAAATATTTACTTGCTGAAACCCAGAGATTTATATCTGAGAGGGGCAGCTTTGTCATGACGTTAAGGAAACGGAGATAGTAACATCTGAAACTGAACATTACATTATAACAAATATTGTAACTGAACATGTTCATAGGTACTTTAATATGAGAAAACTGTATTTTTACCGTAAGTAATTACATTTGTTAAATTAGTTCATCTTACTATACGACAATACAAGTTTGTTAGCACATTGCACATTATTTGTAATGTTTTGCTGCGTTGATTCGTCTGACTCTTGACAATTATAGTCGCCACCCCTATTTCTCGTGGGATATTTCAGCGTGTGACAACTAGTAGTGCTTTTAATGATGACCTAATTCTGTCCGGTGACAATATCATCGATTGGTATGTTTCTGCTTGCTGATGCATGAAGTTATCATCCAGCTATATCCAAACTTACTGTCAAGATCCGCCAAAGAAAGATGGAGTCACTGGTGAGTATCCTAGTGCGTTCTATCGTAACAACAACAAATTATCAACCGTAGTTCCGGGACCTCGCGCCTATGGGTATCGGACCATATACTGGGGAATAACATAGTACGGACATGTGTCAGTATCGTAGGTTTCAACATCTAACTCGTCATTGCTGTTCGTCCACAGTGTGTTTCCACATAATTATGTTGACTGCATGCAATGATGACAATTCAAGCTAGTGCGTCGGTTCACAGAATTAAGTTGTCAGCGTGTGCTTACATAGGTACATAGCTATTGTGCACACAATGTATTACCAAGGTCAGTTCTGAAACACGGAAAGCCTGTTACTATGGAAATGACGCATTGTCTAAAATATGCACTGTATCCATATGCCGCTTGCAATTATTATTTTTAGATTGGAGATCATTCACTAATGGATTCTCGACCAATCAGATCGCAGCGTTGTATATACTATGGGTTAATGATTACTGCACAACTTCTAGTCCACACATTGCCCCAGTTATTGTCAAAAGAACATACACCAAACTGCACTTTTAAATCACTGTAAAACACTACTCGCGATACTTCTACGATTTATCTGCAGAGCGGTACCGTGCGCTGTGTATGCTAGGATCCTTTCTATAGTTAGACTTAGGTTATCAAAGAAAGAAAATAATGAGCATACATTTAAATATAAAAAACAATCACCAACCAGTCTTTGTATTGAATAGAAGCTGTATTGCTGAGTCGTCCGAATTCAGCAACGTCAATAACAACGGTAACTAACAACAGCTGATGACAATCATAACATGAGGTGGGGATATTCATTAGTAGAGTAACATAATGAGTGTAAATTAACTATTGTCCACATCACGTTAAATAACAGGACATTTACTCCTTCCAACAGTTCCACAACTACAGGGTGTGGCAGAGACCACATCAGTCTTCAGCTGGCATTCCCAGTCCTTGGTTCAGTGGTGCCATTGTCACAATTATTGTTGTGGCTACACCATCATAGCCAAGGGTCGTCATCATCCTACCGGTTGACAGCACATGATGTTCCCCAATGAATGTCCCTCACCCCCAATGGCTATAGGCCCCATGAATGATTCAGTCCGTCAGTCATATTTGTCAAACTGTCATCAGTATGAGTCTGCCATAATGTGATCTGATTGATTCAGGGAATCAAAGAGTAAATATTTTAGAAGATGGTTCCTCTCCACTTGACTAGGTGCTGGCTGAGTACTGTAAATGTGTCAGGAAGGGAGTCGTCAGTAATTAATTAATTATTTATTTAATGGGGTTCCATTTGTAGAATCACTAAAGACATAAAGAGATAGTAAACTAACAATTAATGTAATACAATATAATACATTCACAATAAGCATATTGATTTAGTCCATTTCCAGGAGGGCCAACATACCCCATTGCATGTTGTAATATTACATTACAAAACAATGGGGACCTAAATTAAGCAAAGTTAAAGTGTAACCTGTCGATATTACAAGGTTTAACATGCTAAAGACTCCATGAAACGATATTCAGAAATAAATTGCTGAAGATCAGGAAAGTAAAATAAGGGGCAAAGCGACCTTTTTAGAGAATCCACAGAACTTTTAATTTAACCCTATTTACAATTTCTGAGTTGTGCTACCCGTGTTGATCGTGAATGAACAATCGCTTTAAATTGAGTAGCATTCTCTTTTCAAGCACAGTTCAGATATTAATGTTTCAAGATATAGTAACGTAATATGCCAATATGCTTGCGAGTAACGATTCTCCCTTTGGCAGGGTTGTTAAAGTTATCCTTTTCATCATTGAGAAGGCATTGCTTTCTAGAAGGGCACACACTCCAACCTCTCCAACCCATTTTTCTGCAAACTGTGAAGCATTTCGTCCCATTCCCAATAAATATGCCTTGAATTAGCTCCCATTCTGCCCGAGATCGCTGCGTGTGGTGACCGCCAATAACTTCAGAGACGGAGAAAGTAGTTCCTGCTCGGTGCCAATCAAGTTGTTGTGGTTTCCTTGGTACTACAAAATTGGTCATACAAATGTCTCTCTAGAAGGTCAATGGCTTTACCAAAAGCCAATGGAGCAGTCACAACATATGTATACACAGTCATGTAGGACAATTGGTGGTAGTAATAATCCTTTAATATGAAGGATTAGTAATCTCCAGTCTTTATTAATTAAATAGCAATCGATATGACTAGTTAAACTTCTGGAGTACACATTAAGCACCAAAGGCAATAAACAGGGTATCAATAGCCAAAGGTCATAACTGGTTGATAATGGAAACACCAGTAGGCTAACAAACCATCGCCACTAACACATAAAAACTATACATATTGCTCACAGACGACATGACTGCTACCATGGCAACTACCTCGACCACGTAGGTGTCCTGAGTATAATATATGTACATTTTCATAAACTTCGATTAACTTGGGAAGCATTTTAAACAGTGACTCTTACCTGAGTGACCCAGTTCCTCTCAACTATGTAATTACTTGGCCAGTTACTGCCAACTGCGAAAATGTATTCAATAACCGTGTAGTGCACTCACTGGAGTAGCCTATATCTATTTAAAATCCCTAAATCCCCTTACTCTAATCAGGAAGCTACCACTAGAGCCAGAGGTTAGCCACTACGCTAAAACAAAACGAAGGTTGTCCCTTTGGCAGGTACACTAACGTCCATTAATTTGAGATAT
>JAODAG010264927.1:0-12953 GCA_027574785.1 Orphnurgus asper | reverse complement strand
GTTTAGTCACCAGACAGATAGGGATCAGTACGTTCAGATCAGACAAGAAGACGATTAAATACTACCAAACACAAAGCAACGTCTTATTGGTCTTAATTTGTCTACGTTGGTGTGAGTTGCCCTCTAGAACGCCCTCCATCATTAATTGTTCTCGTGCGGTGCAGTTAACAACCCTATTATACTTTTGCGATAAAATCCAACAACAACTGCTTGGAATGCCTACCTGAAAATGCTAATTCAGAAATCATACATTTCTTATTGTTATGCTCTTCAGAACTATACCTCTGTCAATTATTTGACAATGATATTCCAACAGGTGTCCTTGTTGAACTGGAGCACTAGTTTTATAAAACAGACTTACCATTTTCTGTTATGTGCAAATGCAAATGAATTGCATACAGTATAGTGGGTTTTTATCTCCCACAAGTCATATTTACAGGACAAGGAAGGCATGGTCATGAACATGGTAAATAAAGTAATACAAGGCAAAATAAACAAAAGTGCAGAAAACGAGAACACTATGAAGAGTGAATAAATTATGTATGATATTGTAAAAGTCTCTCTGTATGTGCAAGGTACAAGGCATACCAATGCCTACAGACTTCCCAAACCAGTAGTAGTTTAGGAATCTATGAGCAACTACTTACCTTACATCCCACATATGTACAACCTATTATTTACCTATTATTTACTGGGCACTCCCCAAACTGTTGTTTATTTAATTCCATCGGTCCCCCCAGTGGGATCGGCGGGGTGATGTAAGTTAAGTAGTTGCTCGTAGATTCCCAAACCACTACTGGTTTGGGAAATCTACCTTCGCAACTACCTTACCTTACATCCCACATATGTACAACCTATTATTTACTGCAGATCTATCTAGCAAAAACTATACCCCAGAAACTGGTCACCCCAGTTCCTGACGTATCTCTCCGTAACGCGTATCTCTCTATACTACCTCATTCCGTATTTTTGCGGAGGATGGACGGGCAGGTCCATTCCCCTAGCAAAGTTCCTTCTTTCGGTCTAATTCCCCGAGCCTAGGCTGTTTAAACCGTTTCCTCTTAAGCCCGACGGTAAAGTTTGTGTGATGAAGGCTATACCCAAACCAGCGCCTAAGGAAAGCGCATTTACCCAAGATATCTACCCAGGTTCGGAGCTGGGCACGCCCCACCACTAACTCCATCGGTCCCCCAGTGGGGTCGGTGGGGTGATGTAAGGTAAGTAGTTGCTCGTAGATTCCCAAACCACTACTGGTTTGGGAAATCTACCGCAACTACCTTACCTTACATCCCACAGATGTACAAGACCTTCTCACTGGGCGGCTGGACCTGATCTCCTCCTTGTAGTTCCCAGCACCGATCTTGTGAAGTTCCCTCTTGAGGACAGCAAGTCCTTCAGGTAACAGGTGACGAAAGAGGATGGTGTCTTCCAAGAGGCTGCCGCCAGGAGATCCTCTACCGGAATGCCATGAAACCAGGCCTTTGATGAAGAAATGGCCTCGCACATCGTGTGCTCTTACTCTGCCCATAGGGTTCCCATAAACTTTGACCAGCATCACTATCCACCTCGAGATGGAATCCTTTGAGGCCGGACGAAAAGGGTTCCGTGGAATAATGAACAACTGCTCTGACGTTCTCAGTGGCTTTGTTCTCTCTGTGTACCACTTCAGGGACCTCACTGGGCAACAGAACTTGTCCTCTCTAACTGACGAACACTCTTCCATCGACCGTTTCCTGAGTGAAAGAAGCGGTCTGGTTCTTCGCGATGAAGGTTGGGTCTGGGAGTAGTGAGACCCCCGATGAGTCAAATCTGAAGAACCCATCCTTTAGTCAGGGCGTGGATGAAGCTCCTTCTCCTAGCCGTAGCTGCCATCACCAGGGACACCGTTTTTGAGAGTTAGGAGGGGCAGCGGCATCGAGTGCATTGGTTCAAACGGGGCCTTGTCCAAGGCTTCCAGTACCTTGTTGATTGCCCATGAGGGTGCCAGAGGTCTCACTGGCATGGCAGTCTCGAGTGAAACATCCTCGTCCGGAGTCAGGTTATTGTCTCCAATTCTTGAACCGTCAGCGAACCCCTTGTGGACAGCGGCGATTGCCGACCGAAGGTTACCTATTGTGTTGACTTGTAGTCCCTAACGGAAGTCCGCAATTTTGCTCACTGGTACCTCCAGGGGATTGCAATCGTTTCTCTTCGCCCATCTAAAGAACCGCGCCAGACGGGTGTCGTATGTTTTGACTGTTGACGGTCGTCTTGATTTAGTTGCGACTTCAATAGCCTCTTTCAAAAGTCCTGTCTCTCGCATTCTGCCCCGGAGATTTTCCAGGCACAGAGACGTAGATTTTCCAGGCACAGAGACATAGATGCTGGAGATCGGGCCCAGCAGCAAGACCAAGACGCCGACTTCCTTCCTTGTATTTCGATTCTTCTGGCACTGGGACGAGGCCCTAAATAGTAGTACCTCCGCCATGAGCAGCGGGGAAGAGGTAAATTTCAAGCCCATTCTTGCCGCTCTGTCCAAGTTTGCGAGTTTGTGGTCCCTCTCTTTCTTTATTTTGTCCTCCTGTTCTATTGATTGCCTCTCACCGTGCTTCCCCGTAATTCGTACAGACTTCGCACCGGGAATGGTCCGAACAGCTGCGGCACGCTGGGCACTCAAGATGTGTGTCCTAGTCGGCTGCTTCTTTTTAAGCCTACAACACCTGGTATTCCCAGGCGGTCACCTATCCAAGTACTGACTAGGCTCGACGTTGCTTGACAGAAAGTCTTACACCTGTTGCATATCACTTGTTTTCGGTTGGTGGTTTGAGAGCAATGATTGTTCCGCTACGTGGTCTACACGTGCGCGAGTCTGAAACTGTTGTAGGCTCACTTCCGCGAAATTCACATTGTGTTCGTTCGTTTAGAAAGAAGGGTGTTCTAACGTGTTCGAAAAACTTTTCACTTGTAGCGAGACTATATTACATTGGTGAGATTCTTGAGATCTTGCTAGCGAGGACCTGCCATGTTTGCAGCAAAAATAGGAATGAGGTAGTAATGAGATATGCGTTATTGAGAGATACGTCAGGAACTGGGGTGACCAGTTTCTGGGGTAAAGTTTTTGCTAGATAGATCTGCAGTAAATAATAGGTTGTACATATGTGGGATGCAAGGTAAGGTAGTTGCGAAGATAGATACTAAAATCCGAACACAACCACAGAAAATCAGAAGTGTATGGCTTAATTGTTCTTAATGTATAATGCAGGGTAAAATGCTATTTGATATTTAATGACATTGTTATGAGTACAAGTAAATGACACGATACCAGAATACATGATCTGGAAGCAGCGTTACTGATTTACAACTGGTGAAATTTTCACATAAATTCATGGAATAGTTTTGTTTTTATGAAGCTTTGCAGGCGATGATGCTTGTTTTTTCCAGCATAACAAGCTTTTTCCGTCATGAAAATATGAAATAGAGAAAATATCATTTTGAAGGCAGTGTTGCACGAAATGTACACACCAAGGGAGCCTGAAAAAATAGGGTTACATGACCTATAAAGTTCCCAGACAATATAACAGGTTTTAAGAATTAATTACGATTATTTTCATGTTTATGTTTTAAAATGGCTCCCGGTGTGGATTTCACTTGTTGCGTATACAGAAAATGTGAAACTGTCACTTTTCAATCAAGCATATAATTTAACTGACAATGAGCTATCTCAATGCCTTCATTTCCATGAAATATGTCATACTTACTATGTAGTATGAGGTTTCCAGACATATCAGGGCATTTGTTTTCATATCACAATGCCTAAATATGGCAGATTACCTTATTTGTAATATTGTACGAGTGGATTTTTCTACGTAACCAAACGAGCTATGCACAAACAGTTTGCTGTAATGATCTTGTAAACAAGTTGTCTATACACTCAATGCAGTTTCATAGTGTTCCTTTTCTTCTAATATTTTGACTGCTGGTACCTAACCCTAAATTAGATCTGGCACCTTCAGATCTCCGTGCAACTCCGGCACTGCGGGCACTTCTTGTGAAGGTCCCAGGAGGTGAACGGTTTAAAGCATTTGCAAATCGAGCACGGAAAACCTGAACCGACTAAGTGTTAATGGAAAGTACATGCATATATAGTAAAATTCTTTAAAGAGAAAGCTTCCGGTAGTGATGGTTGT
This sequence comes from Orphnurgus asper, assembly GCA_027574785.1. Classification (NCBI taxonomy): domain Eukaryota; kingdom Metazoa; phylum Echinodermata; class Holothuroidea; order Elasipodida; family Deimatidae; genus Orphnurgus; species Orphnurgus asper. The sequence continues at coordinate 8,787 of JAODAG010264927.1, read as the reverse complement.
GGAATGAAGGCTACGGAGGAAAGGAAGCAAAAAATTACATGAATAAATGACATTTTTCTTGGGCCAACTGTTAAGGCCGTTGGAGCAACTCCCTAGATGTTTCCCTAGGTATCTGGAATTTCCTAAAATTTCCCTTAAATTTTCTGTTAGGGGTATGGGTAAAGTAAAAGGGAAGCTTCTTGTAGAAGAAGTAGTACCTTAAAGAAGGGAAGGGCTACTAAACAAGCCTAAGTAGAGAAAAATCAGTGAATGTTGCAGGGATTTTTCCAGCCAAAACCTAAAAAGCCTGCCAAAATCCTGTTACGAAGGAATAAATGAAAACGGAATGGTAGGGCGAAATTAACACAGAGAGAAGAATTTAACTTTTCTGTTAACAAAGCTTACGCTTCCTGGGCGCCATAGAGTAAGCGTGTTAGGCGGAAACTAAGACAACGTAAAGGATACTTATCTAGTCATTCGAAAAACTCAGTGTGTAATGAATGGTTGCTGAGAAAGTTCCTTCTTCTATTTTTGACATTTGTGAAAATGTGAAGCGAAATAAGTCCAATAAACACCAGACACTAAAATCACATTAGTTCCATGAGGATGGCAAAATAAGGAAGGCTGAAGAGACCACTACGGTGTTATTAAATTATGCCAGATGCTAGATCACAGTAATATAAGGTGATGCATATTCAATGAGGTAAGGAAGTACGTGCTGTAAATTGTGGTAATTTAACAAGATTTGGTCAAATATTATTAGTTCTATGTGACTTACTTCTGTGAAATGTACAGCCCTTATAGTGTAGAGGCTTTCCTTTTGTGCCTAATCCCTTTTCTCCAGTCACCAAGCATCGGAAGTTCTCCACAGTTTTGGGAACAACATCGGCGGCCAACTCAAAGATGATTCGGCCAACTTCAAAAAGAAATTAACTCCATGAAATGTGACAGTATGTGAGGAAAAACTATACAGTTGTTACATAGCATGCATTAAAACTTTTTACATTTGATGCTTTTATGCCAACATACATTATTTCATGGAAATGGTATTGTGTAATTGGAATGCTATTTAGCATAAGGAATGTACTTGTCCAAAACTGTATTTCTCTTGAAAATATTGTCACTAGGTTGCCATCACCTGCTAACATGATTCATAAAAGTTCTAAAAAGAATTTTAGTGAGATAGACAGTCTCACAAACTGTCTCCTTTGAGGTGGGCCATAGCCTGCATATATCTGTGGTTTTGCTACTGAAGCTAACATGTAACATGTCTGATGTATATATGCAAGTTGATCTCTCTATCCATTCCATATCTATCTTATCTCAAGACTATGTACCACTCTGTATAGCATATAGGCAAAGGGATATTCTGATAGTTGTCTAATTCAAAAGAAGGAGCTTCTCTATCAAACAAAGGATGCCAACTGGACAATGAAGGCCAGACTACTTACCTCAGGGAATTACCTCATAGAAACTGACTGACAAAGTGTGGATTTAATAAAAAAAATCAAAAAAAATCCTGTCTTGGCAAGCAGACAGTGCTAATCAACACTTCTAAGAAACCAATTGCAAATTAACCAATTAAACCTACCAGCACAAAGATATTTGACTTCGGCAACTTAGAATTGAGGATGTCATAAACTGACATGACACGTACTACATACAGCAAAGTTGAACTAGTGAATGAAAATGCAGTGAAATCTAACGTACAGCAAAAGATATGGGTTAAGTCCAGAAATAAAATCCATATTACAGTTGATTGCAAAGGTTTGATACGAAATGTCAAATATCCAAAACTTACTGGTTTGGGGGTTTACTCGCTATACTGACCCATCTCTTACTTTTGCTTGTTGTTACTAGCGTAGGATCCTATACTTAGAAAACATTTACATATAGCCTCTGCACTACATCTATAGTATGATATCATAATCTGATACAACTTGTAGTGACTTTACTTATATGGCCCAGTTGCAAAGGTTTCATGCAAATGTGAAACATTCAAAACTTACTGGTTTGGGGGTTTACTTGCTATACTGACCCATCTCTTACTATTGCTTATTGGTACTAGTGTAGCATCCTATACTTAGAAAACTTTTATATATAGCCTCTGCAATACATCTACAGTATGATATCACAATCTGATATGTTGTAGTGAATTTACTTATATTATCACCGAGTGTCCTCAGTTTAATACTCATGTTTTCCAAGAATTGTGCAAGAAACGATTATACACTCACAATCAACAACTATCAAGGAGAATAAACCAAAACTTACCTGGTTTGGTTATTTACTATGTACTTACCTCATACACATTAAGCATCACCCTTATATTACTGTGATCTAGCATCTGGCATAAATCTAATAACACTGTGGTGGTATCCTCGCCCTTTTATCCAGTCCGGTACTCATGTGTGGGAGAGAAGCAACAATTAGCAAGGTGAGACAAGTAGGGGTTAAATGTATAACAAGTTGTAAGACAAAGAGATTTCTTTCCCTTGTGCGACAGTGAACGCCAAGTGTAGGAAGGGATGTATGACCAAAGGTCTCACTTAAAGTGGGCTTCTAATCCGTTGTCTGGACTGTCATGGTTCTGACTCTTGACCTTGCATATTAGTTGTTGGATGAGTGGAGTGTAGAACGACAACGCAACTTCTCTCCCTGGTATAAGTTCCGGAGTGCGAATGGTGAGTGGTATATTAGGTAAGTACGTAGCTAGTAAATAACCAAACCAGGTAAGTTTTGGTTTAATTTACAGCACATACTCCCTTACCTCATATACATATGGATACCGATTAGCACCGTTAACATGGTGGAGGGTCCGGAACCCTTCTTCCCGGCACTGAAGGACCCCGCTAGCAAAGGCCCCTTCTGACGACAAGGTGTCTGTTAAATAGCAGGAGACGAATGAGGAAGGAGTCTTCCAGGCTGCTGCTTTCATGCTTACTCGATGGGGATTCTTGCAAACCATACTTTCGAAGTATATAGAATGACTTCTGGTCACTTCCACCTCCCTCGCCAGAAAGTTTTCTTTGGATGCTGCAGTGAAAGGACGATAGGTTCTGTCCTCTTGATTGTCTTTGTCCTCTCTAGGTACCACTTGAGTGCTCTCACTGGGCAACAGCATTTGTCCTCGTGGATAGATGATGCTCTGTCCAGAGAAGGGAGGAAGATCTCGTCTGTGTGAAAGATAGACTGCATCTTCGCCAGGAACTGGGGGTCCGGGAGTAACCTAACGCCTCCTGGTTCAAGTTAGGTTTCACTGTCAGCAGAAGCTGCTGCTATCAGGAACAGGATCTTGGACATTAGCAGCTCCAGGGTCGTGTTGTGTATGGGTTTGTACAGGGGCTTTCCAGCCACTCCAGAATTTAATTAATAGACCAGGAGGGCACCATGTTGTACTGGAGGTCTCTTATTGAATATTCCCTTCAGAACCTGACTACAGATGGGGTTGTTGAAGAGAAACAAACCATCCAGAAACCCCTTGGAAACCCAGAAAACCCCTATGGCCGATCTGTAGTTTCTGATGGTGCACACTTGTTTTCCTTCTTCATTCAGCGACATCAAGAAGGTTGACATCCCTTCTACCGAAGCACCCAGGGGATCGACAGAGTTTCTCCTTGCCCAGAGGAATTTTCCAGCCTTGAATCGTAAGTCTTCATGGTGGACTTCTTGAGCCTGTTGCAAATTCCAGTTTTTGGTGGAAGGCCTGCTGCCTGTAAGCATTTCCTGACAATTTCCAGGCACAGAGATGGAGGTCCTCTAGATTCGGTGTCAAATCTTGCCCTTCGTCTGGGTCAGAAGTAGTTTCCTCTTCGAGAACTTGAAGTGTAGATCAACCAACGTTTCTAGGATCATTGGGAACCATCCTTGATTGGGACAGTAAGGCGCTTGCTATTAGGATTGCGGATGTGTCTGAGTTCCTGAGGAGAGTCAACAACCTGCGGATTAGGCATAGCGGTGGGAAGGTGTATACCTGTAGTCCTGTCCAGCTGAATAAGAGGGCGTCGATTCTCAAAGCCCTGGAGTTGAACCTCCTTGATACGACGGTTGGTAGTCTAGCATTCTTCTCCCTTGCGAAGAGGTCTATTATCGGTCTGCCATAGAGCCGGAATACGTGATCTGCCCATACTTGAGCTCATTGTTAGAGAAGGCATCTGCAATGACGTTCTCTTTCCCTGCCAGGTGAGAGTTGTCTGCCAAGACTGATACCTGGTGGTCTCTGAGTTTGTGTGCCCAAACTCTGATTACCCTTCGGACCACTTCCATCTTATATGTAGGGACGTCTCTTCTACTATCCATCTGCCCAAAGCCACCTCCGTGTTCCAGGTTGCTCCCCAAGCTTTCAGAGATGCATCTGTCATTAGGACCATCTAAGGCGATGGTGCTGGAATGTTTTTCCTGCAGAAACATTGCGTCGACTTGTCCACCATTGTAGACTTGTGCGAAGGTTTCATCGAACGGAATCAATAGTAACATAGAGTCTTCTGACTGTCTGAACCAGTAATGGAGGTAGAACTGGAAGATCCACATCCTGAATCTGCACAGGCCTAGGACTTCCACACAGCTCGCTACATTAAAGTTCCTGTTTGGGAAAATTGCTAGACCAATTAGCCTTTTGGTTTATACTGTACTAAGTTCCAGTAGACTCTTTTTAGCAGGAGTTTCTAAGTCTTTGAATTTCTTCACAAGTCACAAGGCTATCAAACAAAAGTGCAGTGAAATTGATGATTCTTACTGTTATTTAGTAAGCAGTAGTATGGATACCCAACCTTCTTTTGACAGTGATCAACTACCCTAACCCGGTCTATAATTTTTCATTCCTGCCAAACTAACAATTCTTGTAACCACCAGACAGTTGCTGATTTGAAGCTAATGTTCAAATACAATAGATGGGGGGTTCAGGTCAATTCAGTTTTGCTACATACTGTAGCCTTATGATATGGCAATCCACTGATGTCATCAAGAGACCTGCCCAGGACGCAACAATAATCAAGAAAAAATATCTTTTGGGCTTAAATACTTTTCAAGGAGATAGATATTCGAATTCCTTCTTTAATAAGAAAGAGAACCAAATTGATTACTTAATTGAATATTTATTATTACTGTAACAAGTTGGGAGACATAGTTTTCTTTTCTTAAGCTGATAGGTGATAGTCCTTCTACATTCTATACCTAAGTGTGCAAGGCTAGCAAGAAAGATAATCACTGTAGAGTCACAAGGCATTTAATTAAGCATTCTACCTGTATGAAGCTTTACATTTTAAACAATAGTGCACATGTATACTGCAAAGGGTGGGTCTTCTACTGTACCACTACTTTTGACCAATAAAACCCCATATCATTCCTCGGTGAAAAATTAAACCAAAACTTACCTGGTTTGGTTATTTACTAGCTACATACTTACCTCATATACATATGCATCACCCTTATAATACTGTTATCTAGCATCTGGCATAATCTAATCACACCGTAGTGGCCTCCTCGCCCTTTCTTATTTTTCCAATCCGGAACTGTGTGGGAGAGAAGCAACAATTAACAAGGTGAGACGAGAAGAGGTTATACATATAATAAGTCGTCAGAAGTAAGAAGAGTAACAATTCTCTGCCCTTGTGCGATGGTTGAACGCAAAATTTATAAAGGTATGCATGGCCAGCAGTCTCACTTTAAATTGGGCTTCTAATCCTGTGTCTGGGTTGTTATGGTTGTGTCTGTCTTGTCTACGAGCACTGTTTCTCCTCCTCCAAAGGTGGCACCAAGAAGGAGGGATTTCAATTCCTTTACTGGTGCATCCAGGGTATTGATAGAGCTATTCCTTGCCCAGATGTAGTCTCGAATTATAAATTTGATTGTGGAATTTTTTCTTGAGCTCGCTGCAACTTCCAGTTTTCGGTGGAAGGGCTGCTATCTGTAGAAGTTTCCTGACAATGTTCAGGCACAGAGATGGAGCTCCTCTAGATTCTGGTGCCAAATCTTGCCATTCGCCTGGGCCAGAATATAGCTTCTTCTTCAGGAACTTGAAGGGGCCGTCTATCAGCATTTAACAGAAAAAAGGAACCATCCTTGATTAGGCCAGTATGGTGCTATCAGGGTTGCAGATGCATCTGAGTTCCTAAGAAGAGTCAGTACTCTGTAGATGAGGCATCGAGGTGGAAATGCATACATCTCCAGCCCTGCACAGTTGAATGGGAGGGCATCGATCCTCCAGGCTCTGGGGTTGAATCTCCTTGCCTCGAGGATTCTCCTCTGCTGCGTACAGGTCTATTGAAGGTCTTCCACAGGGTTCGGACATGTGATCTGCCCATACTTGGGGTGTACCCCTTAATGTTAGAGAACTTCCCTCAGGACAAATGCATCTGCCATGATGTTCTCCATCTCTGCTCGCAATATTATGTTGAGGAGTTCGTACTCCATCAGGAGGTCCCACATTCTCTGGTATTGGCTGGATGATGTCGGCGACTGTTGTGATGTTATCCGACAAAACGGAGTCTCTCGATGGTCTTGGAGCTTGCATGCCCAAACTCAGATTGCTCTTCGGACCGCCTCGGTCTTTGGTACATTTAGGGATGTCTCTTCTGTTAACCATCAGCCCGAGGCCACCTCTATATTCCAGGTTGCTCCCCAACCTCTCAGTCTATTTAACACAGAGAAAACAATTGGACTTATCTGTTAACGCGGTTTACACGCACACGTCAAGCGAAGGCTTCCCGGGCGCCATAGAATCGCGTGTGAGGCGGAGATAAACAACGTGTCTCAAACGAGCAATATTCCGTTGAACGATAAAACTCTGTGGATATGGTTGCTGTGATGTTGGTGAGGGTGTTTCTTCTTCTATTTATACTTTGGTATTAAATATGAAACGAATAAAGGTCCTATAATGCCAGACACTGTAATCAAGTTACATCCATGAGGATGGCAAAATAAGGAAAGACGAGAAGACCACTATGGTGTTAATAGATTATGCCAGATGCTATGAGTTAAGGGAGTACATGCTGTAAACTTAACAATCATGGAGGCCATTTAAAATCTTTGTCCATGGGATGCACAGTCATGGCATGAAAACAGGTAGACAACTAACACTATGCCACATGCAAAATATGACATCTGGTGGATTGTAAGCAATTGTCATTACCACACATGAACTAGGGACGAGAATACCAAGTGTTAGATGTTGAGCTGAGCCTTACTCTTATGAGATCACCCACGAACACCGGTTAGCTCTCATGAACTACAACTTTCTATGGTATTAACTATTATCCTTGAGTAGTAGGTTCAATTGTAGCATAAATAGATAGCCAGTGCTTTAAAAGAGCCCGTTTCAAAATGCTGGGTTTTCACATGAGGTGTGTATATTAAAATATGTGTATATCTTAAAACTAAAGTTTTTTTATATTATAAAATTACATTAGTGGCGGTAGCAATTTCTTCTTCCTTACATTTACGAAGCAGAAGTTTCTCCTTAACACGGTACCTTTTTCTAAGAAATCGGTCTCATTATTGCAAAGACGTGCGTATCTCAAATTTTGTAACGACTACTCTCAAGACACCTTCGAATAAGGTGCAGTGTGGGTAAGGTGTTTACAAATAATCCTATGCATTGAAAACAGACATTAAATAGACAATTCAAAGCATGATTACTGGGTTGAATAGCACATAATATAAACCTGTTACTTGGCTGATTACACATCACCAATAATAGTAATAATAATTTGCAAGCATATGAAGAGGGCATAAATTTAGACAAATATGAATTAATAATAATAGCAGAACATTCCAATTACCATGTATGCTCTAGCTCTAAAACAAGATGTGCAAAGTTAATGGTGGACTTTTTTGGGGAAAACTCCCTGTGCTAAGTCAACGGAGAATTTACCCACCTCTAAGCAATCCATTTAATGTTGATTTTTTTCGCCAAACTTCACTTTCTTAAAACATCGATGGTGTCAACTTGTCAACAGTTTACTCCTACTAGTCCTATATATACCCCATGGCATTGGGGTATGTATCCTGTGGTGCCCTCCTGTGCAGAACTTGACTTATTTGGTAACAAAAGTCGATAGCGCACTTAGTAAAAAAAAAAACACTCCCCATGCTAAGTCAACGGAGAATTTATCGAGTCTAATTTTTAGGCAATCCATGATATGTTAATTTAATTGCCAAATTACATTTTCTTAAAATATCGAGTGTCAAATTGTCAATAATTTACTCCATATACCCAATTGCGTTGCATATCCTGTTTTGTTGTAATTTTAATGTAAATGTGGATGAAAGTGGTGCTCTCCTGTGCGGAACTGGACTTATTTGCCAAAAAATACGTGCAGTCAATTCTAACTTCGATAGATGAATAACGACATAGAAAGGGTCGTTATGTCACTACTTCGCATTGACGAATAACGTCATAAAAATAATGGTCGTTATCTAGCTAATGGACTAGTAGCCCTTCCTGCCTAACCTAGCCCTGGCCTATACTTCAGCACTAGGTGGCCTATGTCACAACTCATGTGTGACTCGAGAATAATTCGTACCATTTTCGCCACCAATCGAGACGTCAAGGTATCCTTTCGGATTTTCGTTTGGTGCATTTTTATCCCGATGTTCTGTCATTTGAAATTACAGCTTCAAGACGTGAATATTAAGCCTGAATTTTATAACCTTTGAAGCAGTGCAACTGCAGTCTGTACAGGTTCAATCATCAGTTAGTTACGCCTCCATTTCATCTCAAGGCTTCAACTTATGGAACGCCAAAACGGACATTAATTTGGCTAAAACTCATGTGGCAATTAGTCATTATGCTTATCCAGGGGGCCTATG
>JAODAG010264594.1:0-10128 GCA_027574785.1 Orphnurgus asper | reverse complement strand
ATAGTGAATGTACATGTGTATGTAGATACTAGCTTCTCCCCTACCTTATACATACTCATGTATGTATCCTATATTTGAGGTATGTTCTTCATCTTAAGACTACTGTACCAGTCAAATAATAGTGAATGTACATGTGTATGTAGATACTAGCTTCTCCCCTACCTTATACATACTCATGTATGTATCCTATATTTGGGATATGTTCTTCATGTTAAGACTACTGTACCAGTCAAATATAGTGAATATACATGTGTATGTAGATACTAGCCTATCACCTAACTTGAAGTACATGTACCCATGCCTGGGTCAATGAAGTGCACAGCATTGAATTGGCTTCAAAGTAAGCTAGACCATACTAAAATGGTTCTAAAAAGTTTCAAACTTCCGAGCAGGAATAAATTATACAAAAACAGCTCTGGAATTGATACAATATGGTTGGACAAATAATTTGGCAGATAAATGAAATAGTCCTTATTTCAATTAAAACAGTCATACATCTTGGAAATATGAAAGAATTGTGGTGATAATAAGTTTATATGATAGTAAACTAATAAATGGGTCAAATCAGACAAGGATTTAACAATCACTAACATAGCATTTTAAATAAAAAATGAAAATATTTTAAACTTCTCATTTGTTAGAGAAATTCAATTTGATGATTGGCAGAATTGATTACTTTAATAAAAGTGTTTTCCAGATGAGTATTAGTGTGGCTCTCCTGCAATGTACCAGCAGTGTACCAGAGAACTGCAAGGTTCATGGTCGAGCGATATTTGACAAGCGGTTACCGTGAATTCATCGGGAAACTGATCCCTGATCTGTAAGGAATGAATGGCTCGACGACCGGCGACCTAATCACATTATTTCATACAACGTTGTTTTCATCGTCTTGGGCAAGGCGATAGGAGCATTTGTGTCTGGGTGAACAAATATGTGAACACAATGACCGACTGCTGAGGCTTCTGGGTTAAAGTCTCCCAGGCTTGTGGCTTTGAAGTTGACTTCTTCCATCTGAGCATGGTCTCTGGCTGGGTTTTTGCCGTCCGTGACAGTTTTCTCTCCAAATATGGCAATCTGGTAAGTGACGCTGGAACGGCCCACCTTTGCGACTTTCAAACCAGCCAAGATTTTCTCTGGAAAGGTTAAAGGTCTGCGGAACGAACAACCCGTGTCCACCATGAAACCTACAATGTTTGAATTCTTGAGGTTTGTGTCAAGCCCACAAGTTTTGATGAGGTAATGGTTGATCACAGAATCAAAGTAAGAATAGTAGACGATGTTGTTAACGTGGCCGTACTGGTCATTATCAGACCACCTGGTCTGAATGGGTAGGAAGTATTTGTAGGTCGTCTGCTCCCACGCACTCGGTTCCTTGGAGTAAGATGATGCCGACACGCTGCTGATTCTCTGCTGGAATGACGAAGCAAGTCGCAAGGCCACAAGCCCTCTGAAGAGATGATTACTCACGCTCATCTTACCTTTATCAAAAGAAAGAATTCATTGAAGTTGTTGACAACGTTGGTATAATTGAAGGATGATCAAAATAGGAACAGGAGGCCGGGAGGGATCGATCTGGATCGATCCCTCCCGGCTCAAGCAGCCGGCTCTGTGGAATGCTATAGTAAAAACAAAGTACATGGGTGGAGTCTAACTCTTCAGTATTGCTTGACCACCAACTATGATTGAGGGTGAGAGTGTGGCGAAGTGGGTTGAGTGTTCGCTTCTTTGTCGAAAAAGTGTTAAAGCCGGTTTTCAGTCACGATCACAACCTGGACAGGGGTTTCTACATGAGCCTATGAGGCTTCCTAATAGGATGGCCGGTTAGTGTGTGAGTTTGGCATTCGATTATGCTGTAGCCCCTGTTTTCTTTTTACTCTTACTTGGGCGGCTCAAAATACATTGCTTGTCCGGCATCCAACTCTATCCGGATTCCGCTACGGTACCTATAAAGTGGATCAGTTTAGCACGATGGCCGCCGCGGCATATGCTGCCTTTGTTTGGTTTTGGAAGCCATGTTAATTCTCTCTGTGCATAACAGTCCTGAACATGTCCTTTGAATTATCATCGTGTCTAAGGGACCGCCACCCCGGGGGTGATTCAAGTCAGTCCAAATCATGCAGAGCGGATCACCTCTGGCTGCTACTACTATACTAGAGACGACCCACCAGGGCCTCCACTTAAATCATGATATGGCCAGTACCTTGACCTTGTTAACAAAACACTACATAGTCAAGACATTACACCTGAGTGAGATATATAGGTATATATATATATGGTGTGACATTAATTTATACATTATATGTGACAATAATAATGTAGTACATTAAGGGTGACATTAACATACTCTATAAAATGTAGTACATGTATGTAAGTGTGACATTAACATTGTACTCTGTATGGTGTGACATTAATTAGTACATCATGTGACATTAATAATGTTGTACATTAAGCGTGCACATTAACACTAGTATAATATGTAGTACATACATTAAGTGTGACATTAACATACTTTGTACTATGTACATTACAGTGTGACATTAATATGTCTACTGTGCGGTTATCACAGGATAATGCATGATCAGGGGGGATATACTGTATGGCCTGTACGTGTGCTGCCAGTGTTTAGTGTGTTATATATACCCTGTGAGTTCATTTATCTTTACGGCACGGAAATGGTTCATTCATACAAAAAGGATATTTAAACCAATATTCTATCTCGAAATATTCAAATTAAGTGGAAATATCCTACAAAGAATAACCCACTTTCCGCTGAAGATGTTACCCTCAATTAATGTACACTGATAACTGTAAATGTGCAAATAAAGTAACAAATTATACTGACGAATTGAAAAGAACACATACATGAGAATATCTCAGAACGGATCAATTTTATAGCTTTGAAACAAATTCCACAGATTAATTTAACTTTCACTTCAGTTCTAATTGAAAACTGTCTACAAGCACGTCAGCCTGAGTTACCACATCAACACGAAGCATTAATGCCAGGAATGCTATACGTGTCACACATGTAATGTGCATTCCTTGGCTTGTGGACATGTCATGTATGAGCCTAGTTCAGTGATTAGCCTTAAGCTAGCAGTATATGTTGCTTAAAAGTTCTTTGTCTTATATGGAGTAGCTATCTACAGTATGTCATGGTTCCATATGTAGCCTAACTACTACTGTAACTAATACTATTCTATGACAGAATGGTGAGCATGCATAATCAGGTTACGGCAGGTCAACGATGAAGGAGAAGAGACACCAAAAAGAATTTTTGATCAGTAGTAGACTAAACATGCATGTGTAAGTTTCATGTTGGTGTGTAAGTGTTGCCTAGGTCAAAGGTCACCCAGAATTTAGATGTTTTTTCAGTATTTTCTCTCTGGAGCCAACTTTGCCGCCTTGCCAAAAGATGTTGAAATGAGAAAGTGCTCTCTACTTGATTGGGGGTAACAACATATGCCTATATAATATACATGTGCAATATGAAGCTTTTCTGATTATCATTTGTGGATATATGGGGGACTGAAAATGGAAAAAAATTCAAGCAGCAGAACAAATTGGTGTTTTGAGCAGCCTGTAAAAGAAAATGAGGATGAGATAGACTGGTTTAGAGGCCAGATTTTGATTATTTTGGTAGCAGTTACCCTATGGACCAATTTGTAGCTTTGTAACTTTTTTTAAAGTTTCTCTAAAAGGCATTACAAAATGCAAAATCTGTAACGACGCGAATCACGAACGCATTAAGTAGCCGCACCACCCAACTTCAACAGGCCATAATTCCGAAACGACTTTGAGTTGGAGTTTAAAATTTTGCATGTGTTCATTAGAGACATAGATGTATGTCATAAATGAATTTCATCCAAATCTGAGAGGTGACTTGTACCACCCCTGGTTCATTTGACACGGAATGACCCCGATAATAAGTGTCAGAAATGACAATGCCCTCATAAAGGATCCTGAAACACAAAAGCCCTCAATTCTACCAATTCAATACCATTCTTGAAGGCATTGACACTACTAGCATACACCAATGACTCAGGCAAGTCATTCCACTCATCTACCATACTCTGTGAAAAGAAAAACCTGCTATCTAACCTGGTAAAATCATTAAGAAGCTTAAATTAAGACTATGACCTCTGGTACGGTTGTTGTTCGAGCAATTGAAAAAACCATGCAACGTCAGCCTATCAAAACCATGGACAAGTTTAAAAAATAAAAGTTCACCCCGAAGATGTCTCAGTCCCTTGGCAAACGCTTCCGACAATGATTTTCTCCAAAGTACTTATCCTACAATCGATTGTTCCGTCTTGTGTCATGTTACAATCGTTCTTAGCCTAACATGAATCTGAGAGTGCAGAGCATTCCTATAGGCTTGCAGTAGTTTCATTTACTGTACCATGCGCGACAAATAATAGATTGGAATAACACCAACCGTAAGCAGCATACTCACATCGGGGTATCGATATATTGGGCTGGTAGTAGTAGTGTTACGGTCCAAATTTGATTAGGTGTACGACCTAGCGTTACAGTTAATTGCTGTGTTACCCGGACAAAAAGTTTTTTATCGACGTAATATAAACATTGTGGAGCATGCGGTACAATACTGGAGTCGTCATGCACATGTGCATGTTAATAACTGATAATTTATTGAGGTAATTTGAATATTTTTATATTGTTTCTGTCACGGTTGGATTATTTTCCTAATCTCCCTATTTTGGAGGGAGAAAATTTTGAATCGCCCTATTTTTGCACATGGTAGGTTGGCAGGTCCGACTTAATTACAACTAGTGGTACTAGTAATAAATAAGTAACAACTAATATAGCTAGCCTAGCTGCAGGCCATGCATGCCTAAAGTTTAAACTAAACTTACCGACATCAGATTTGTGAACTTTGCATTCAGTAGGCTATAGGTTATTATGGGGGCACAGCTGGGCTAGTATGGGACCTACTACTAAGAACTTTAGGCTTTCATTTGGCAATATTAACGCTTGGGTTTGTCTTACTGGCCTAAGCTACATGATTCTGACTGTCCCACCGTCACTAGCCTATACAATTTTCAGGCATGACCTAGTTCTGTTCGAGAATCAAGGCATGGCTACGTTAACTTAATAGTATAGGTAATAAGTAACAGAAAGGACAATGTCTCCATAAAGGATCCTGAACCACAAAAACTTACTACGTAAAGCCTGGCTAGCCCAGTGAGGGCCTATCGTTAACAACATACAATACCTACCGTTACTGCTGTACATTACTGATCGGCAACGCTAATTAATAATTTCAACTTCGAAAAACGTCATGTTTATCGATATTGATCCAACAAGTTGAGGATACTTATTGATACTCAGTCTAATCATTAATTAAGTTTGTAGTACGGCCGCATTCAAACTAAGTTCAAGGGGCGGATACTCAACTCAACATTGTTGACACAATTAACGGACTAATTAGCCTGAAGACTTGAGTGATGATCATTCAAACTTGTCAATTGATGGTATCTGACCACAATAACGAACTAAAATGTTGCTAGATTGATTCAAACTTAATTTGCCAGAAACCAAGGAATCCTTCGTTACTAAACATTTACCACGAAAGCGGTGTAAATTGTATTTTTCTAGGTAAGCTGTAAACTATTTTGCCAAAGGCGCTAAGTTGACGTCACGAACTGCATTTGAGTCTGTGGAAGAGAAATTGGATTTAAGAGATAGCTTTCCTGCCGAATTAAACCTCACTCTTCACAAAAACTTCAACACCTATTAATTATAGGTCGGCTTGATTTCCGGAAACCGGCAGGAAACTCAACAGTGTAACACTAGTACTAGTAGTAGTAATAATAGTGCTGTACTACTGCTACTATACTAGTACTACTAAGTACTACTATTCAGCTGAACGCAAAGTACAGAATTTTTCCTCCTTCAGTTTAGCTGTGCTGACTTTGAACTAGTATTACTATTACATTCACTGGTACTAGACGGCTATTTGAACGGTTCGTTGCAAATAGTGCACTGTCAATTAATGTGAAATTCACAAGGTATATAAATGTCCAATTTTAGGCTAACTTGACATGAAACAGTCGATTATTTATACGTACTTGAATGTAGGGCCTAGTTCCGCGAGACTTTCTCCTAAGGTATGTTCACGCAGGGTCAGTGATCCCATGCAATTATATTGATACACTGTTACGTTAATTACGTTGGTTTCGACCTGTTTTGTTTGAAGAATGCAAATTTTTACTGAATCGACATTACCACTGTAAAGAAAACTGTGTCACCAGGATTGCTCTCCACAAGCAGTAGAAGATGTGGTGTCATATACACTTGTTTTAAACAATGTTTGACAACATAAAATACCGTACTGAAGGTCACAAGCTGGTTTGAAATCGGCGCCATACCTACCGACATTGTTGAATCAAGTTTTTCTTTTTCTAGTATCAGGAGATGAAACCAATCCTCGGAAATGTTTATGTTACATATATTATGTACACGTATGCGCATGTAGACCTATCCCATAATTTATCATGTATGTATGTTTTTAACATACCACACCCATTGGAAGGTACACCTCTGAAACTGAAAGGCATAATTGTCGCTTCAGTGAAATTTTATCCAACAAATCAAACTTTTGTCTTTCAGAGGCCTGCATATGTTCCTTCCAACGATTATCGTACGGTAGAACCATATAATTATGTGCACCATATAATTTCGTTCACTGACGCACAATTGCCCTGAAAGACGTCACCAAGACAAACCTCTCTGGAGTTTTGTCTTTTTTTGTCGTAATTTATATATTAATGAATATCTTAATAATAATTGATATTTTAATTAATAACTTCTCCATTTCTCTTTTTCAGATTCACGAATTTCAATTGTTGAACGATGCTCTCCGTATGACGTAGCAATGCTTCAAGTTGCCCAGTACCGTGGTGTGCTTTACTTACAATACGTTCTCATTTTTGTGGATTTATTCATCAATTCTTTTGTCGACCTCCTCAGATTCAGTAATGTCATTCAGCTAGTCTTATTTATGTAAGTATTTATTGTAAGTATTCATGTAAGAATTACCTCAGCATGAATGAAACCATCAGTGTGGAAGCCAGGATTAGAACTCCGAAACTATGATATTTTGACATTGGTGGGAAATATACCATAACTCAGATAAAATTATGAAGCCAGCTATTTATAGATGTGCTATCTATGTCTACCCCAACTCTAAATTTATGAAGATTATATAGGCAATCAATATAAACCCTAACTCTAATTATAGGCTATAACTATATATATAAACCATAACAGTAATTATGAGACTTATATATGCTATGCAACTCGAACTCTAATTACGAAGATTATAAAAGCTATTTATATATAAATTCTAACTCTAATTATGAAGGATTTATAGGCTTCACCTATATAAACCATTTAGAACTATGAGATTTTGAGACCTATGTTATCTATACAACTGTAAGTCTAATTATGAAGCATATATTTATAGATACATATAATTTTTATATAGATTATATATTTATATATACTGTATGGATGGGTACATGCCTACCTTGTAACCTCTGGACATTGGTCGAAAAGAGTAATGAAGCCCACATGGCTATCTACAAATAAACCCCAGCTCTAATGATGAAGCCCACATGGCTATCTATGAATAAACCCCACGTCTAATAATGAAGCCTACATGGCTTTCAACACATAAACCCCACCTCTAATGATGAAGCCCACATGGCTATCTATAAATAAACCTCACCTGTAATGATGTAACCCACATGGCTATCTATGAATAAACCCCACCTCTAATGATGAAGACCACACAGCTATCTAAAAATAAACCCACCTCTAATGATGAAGCCCACATGGCTATCTATGAATAAACCCCACCTATTTAGGATGAAGCCTATTATGGCTATCTATAAATAAACCCCACCTCTAGTGATGAAGTCTATTATGGCTATCTACAAATATGTCAAATAAACCCAACCTCTAATGATGAAACCCACATGGCTATCTATGAATAATCCCCACCTCTAATGATGAAGCCCATGCATGCTACAGGATCTACAATACTTCTTAACTAGAGTTAGTGGTAGATCAGGATATCGGTAGAATTGCTACAGGATCTACAATACTTCTTAACTAGAGTTAGTGGTAGATCAGGATATCGGTAGAATTGCTACAGGATCTACAATACTTCTTAACTAGAGTTAGTGGTAGATCAGGATATCGGTAGAATTTTCACAAGGTTTTCCAACCCTGCTGCAAATCACATACTGTAAACTATCTCGTAACTCACATTCAGTAACAAATTATTTCATAAAATGTCACATACGTAGCTGACTGCTGCAATAATGCAAACCTCCTTCCACTTCTTCTTGTCAGCAATATTTGTGTATCCTTCAATTATGATTTCCTCTTCTGCAAAGATTTGAATCCTCGGGCAAATGACACTATTTTACGTAATTCAGACCGTTTTTATTTCATAGTGAAGACCCGTTCCATCTGGCGAAGTACAGCGGCTGCAAGTGGCGAGAAGACGTTTCCACAGAAATGACAACATATCCACCTTGAAGTTTAACTTCAAGGAAAACCATCTTGGTCCAACCTAAAGTCATAACACTTTAGCTGTAAACACGATTACCTAAAGCTATCAATATTACAAGAAGTGGTTATCCAATTTAATTGAAGAGATATTAAAAACACTGGATAAACATTCACTAGCCACTAGACTTGGTGGTTTTATTGTGGGAGATCAAATTCTCTTATCACTTCCTTCATCATTTTCATTCCTCACACAAATGAAGTAATTTAGGTAGAGAGACAGATTTGTTCTTAGAATAGACTCCGTACCATAACCTGAAATCACAGGATCAAAAATACTTTTACTGTACACATAGAGCAAATAGTGATCAAAACCTTGATTATCCATTTGTAAATTAGATAATATGTCACCAAGCCTTAACAATATGCACTTAATACACAAAATATAAACTTACTTGCTTTGAGGACCCACAGTAGTGTAATTCATAAATCTCAACATCAAACGTTGAGAGTATACAAATTTAGTAACTTCTTCAGAGCATATTGTTAAATATAGTCCAGGTAGCAGATATCAACATTATGTGTAGCTAGACAAGATTGAATACTTCTTTCTATTCTTTGTTGGGTTAAATTCACATAATTTGAGGGCACAGTTGTTACGATAATATTTGAAAGTTAATCAGTCCTATTGTTGAACTTAGTCTAAATTACTATGATTGCATAATGCCAGAATGTTATGAGTAATTCCATATTATCCCATTTCCTGATATATTTTCTTGGTAGACAGTTAAACTGTTGGATGAGAAGCAGACATTCATCTCAGCCATAACCATATCTCTTTATACCATTTCATAATACAGCATCAACAAAGTTATATTTCTCCACTCATCCTGTCACTGTTTGTCCAAAGGCACAAATAACATCTGTATTAAAAGAAAACCCTTTTATCTGGACAGATGGCAACAAAGGAAGTATGATGTTTGGAGGACAGTACTGTGTTATTTAAATATACTGTACCTCATGTTATACCACACCAGTATGGGATAATGCTAGGGTTGTATGAGGTATATAATTAGTAATTACCTAAACAAGGTAAAGGTTTGGGGTATATCCTCCTATTTTTTTATTGGTAGGCAGTTAATTCTCTGTCGTAACCGTGAGCTCTTTTAATTATCATTTTGTAATTTACAGCATCAATGCAAAGTAATTTTTCTCTGCCTCTCCCAGCATCCAAGATGTCTGCCTCATCTTTGCTACCATCGTGGTCTTCCTCCTGTTCTTCAACACCTACGTCTTCCAGGCCGGGCTGGTCGGTTACCTCGTCTCAAAGTTCAAATTCACGGTCCTGATCTTGTTCCTCTACTTCTCCATGTGTGTCGCACTACACGTATGGACCATGGTGAGTTCATAGCTAGACGACACCTTTGTTGTTTTACAGGCAGTGGTAACATTTGAACTTTGGAAGAGACAAGATGAGAAGGGGGCCCTCTATAAATGCTCACATTGTCCAGGCCATAATGAATCCTTCATTCTAAGGTAACATATACATCTATCTATATATATATATATATATATATATATATTTAT